>VYXC01013308.1:762772-840637 GCA_013397175.1 Platysteira castanea
AAAAAGCAGTGTAAAAACACTATTTCTGGATTTGGAGATGTTGTGCTATTTTTTTCCCCACAATGATTTTAGAAAATGTATTTAAATAATTTGCAAAAGGCAAATGATAGCATTTTTCTGACTCTTAAGAATAATATTCAGTGGATTTTGTGCTTATTATTCTAGCATTTCAACTTCTAAGGCATACTTCTCATTATCATACTAGGGCATGTTACAGAGTTCAGTGACCAGAAGCATCAAGAAGTAATTAAAAAAAAATCTCAAATGATATCTAATTAAAAACTGTTCCAGGCAGAATGAATTAAACAGCCTTAAAGTTGCTTACTGCATCCATCTTCCTGATGTCTGAAGGAGCTGAGTTGCAAAGGTGAATCATATAATGGTAAAAAGCTCTTGCAGTAGCTAACTTCAGAAATGGAGTAGACAACAATAAACTGGAATTACAAAATAATCAGGAGTGGTAAATTACATCATCAAATTTCTTGACTTGTCAAGAAACATTAAAAAAAAGTTTTATTGGCTGCCAAATTTAGAGCCATAAGAGCCGTAGACGCTTTTGTGGCAGATGAGGTGATGTAATGACATCAATCAGATCCTTGGGTGGAAGCCAGTGCAAAGTACTAAGAGGAGGGCTAATAGACTGATATGCTAGCTTAGTTTGATATCTGATCAAGCCATTTTGTCAAATGACATCCTAATATGACTTCCAGTCTTTTGGCTGGAAAATCTGTTGAGTGATGTTCCATTCATCCCATTTCACTTCCCTGTTCTTTCTTTCTCCTTCCCCACTCCCAAAGCAAGTTTCAAGAAATGTGTCTGGTAACTATATACACATTATGAAAGGCTAGCAATCCAAATTCTCATCCATTCCTCCAGTAATTTTTTCTGTATTTAAAACTGGTGAAAGCTATAAGTGGAAACCCAGTTTGGAGTCACAAAGGTAAAATCTCCAATGTAGAATTTCGTGACAATGACAAAAAAGAATCAAACCTAGCTAGCTTGGCCAAATTAATGTCCACTAAGTTAACAGTTTTAAGAAGCAGTGGCTTTGCTGTATGCAGTTTGGTAAGCATTAGTTCATAACAATACTAGTGTTTAAAACGGCATCAATTATGTATATGCAAAGAAGAGTATCTGATACTTATCATTTTATGCTCTTTACAAAAGAATACTTAATTATTAAAAAAAAATCAGTAACTCACTATCCTGAGGTGTATGGACAAATTACACATTACAGTTACTGAAGATAATGAAGCGGCTATTCCAAACACTATTAATTTGTTAGTTATTATATAAATACAATAAATAAAAATGGATTAACTCTGAAGAGATAGAAAATAATAATAAAATACATTTAATTCACTGAATGACTCACTAAGAAGAAATAATTCTACTGCTAAGTCCAAGAATGGCCATCTTTGACTTGATACACTGAAGAATATGAATTGTATTATCATTTAAAAATTTTATTTTATCATTCTTTAGTGAACACTGTTAGGATGCTGCTGTTTAACTAATTGCTGTAGCAAATGCCCTGTTACTTAGACACTGTGGCTGAGAGCATTATGCAGACTTCAGGAGCCTGGGGACAAAAAGCAAGTCTAGCAGCAGAGCCCACTGCACTGAAGACATATAAATTAAAAAGATTAGAACTGACTGCTCTGGGCAGTGTAGAGTAATGATTTTTAGGCCAACACAAGATTCCAGATGCTCCAGGAAATTCCCATGATGAGCAATGTCAACTGATGTCAAATGCTACTGAAAGATCTAAGATAATAAATGTAGCAATGCCAGTTGGTGCTGAAAGCAGGTGGTTAGCCATGTTCCACGGGGCAATCTCTATGCTGTGAAAAATCCTAAAATCTGAAGGAAATGTGTGTTTAGGAAACCCAAACCCACAACCAAAGTATTATTTTTCTCTAAGTGCCCCTGTGTTACCCCTGAAACTGCAAAAAAATTTTTTTCTAGTATTAAGGGAAAAGGAATGTTTATGTAAATAGTAAACTTAGCACTGTATAAATATATATTAAATTATAAACCAACACTTTATATTTAGCAAGTTTTCATGATATAAAAATCTGTCTTCCTAGTAATAATCATTATATGCACTAGTGAGTGCATCAGGTTTGGTGATTCTATAGAGGAAAAATTATCATTAAGAAGGTGTTGTGGAACATGTGACTAAGGAGCTGGTTGTAAAACAGGTGCAGACAGAAGCCTGAAGTTTAAATGAGAATTTTAAGTTATGTTGTATCCATGATATGAAGTGACAGAAACATGTCTGGAGGAGCTTGAGTAGATTCAGCACAGGTCTACTGTTTATTTTGATTAACAAAAAAAGGAAATGCAGATTAGATGCCAACCCTCATTAGTAACCTCTGCATAGTGGAAACCAGGCAGATAAAGATGACTTTGAAAGATTGTGCTTATCGTGTATCATCAAACCACAGAGAAAAAAATATCCAAGCAATATTCAAACAAAATATAAAGTTTAGTGTAAAGTACAGTGAGCCAATGCAATAGATATGGGGGGAAAAGGCAGAATCTAACAGTTTTGCCTTACAGACATAAGGCAAAATGGGCTGATAGGATTTGGTTTGCTCTTGAGGAAGATACATCAGGATTCCATTACAGTCTGGTGTTTTGGTTTTTCTTTTTAATTGGCAGGGGATTTGTTGCTGTAGCTTTGAGGTTGTGTGTTGTGGTGCAACTATACATTAAGGAGCAGAGAATAATTTTTTTTTATTCATTTTAAGTGACTTACTAGATATAGGACAACTGAACTGTGGGCATGGTATGCAGGAATGACTGGTGCAGGCATAGTAAATCTTGCTAGCATATGGTCAGATCTTGAAGACTGATGGTGCAGCTAACTATTTAGACCACTGCATTTTGCCTTCATACAGAGACCCAGGCATTATACTCTTTACACATTGCTCAGTGGGAAACTAACTGTTAATAAAAGTCTGTGGAAAAGTTTTGTGACTCAGTCATTGGCCCTGGGTCATATCTAATGAGCATGAAAAAGAGTTTGTCCTAGATCCTCTAATATTTTTCCTACAATTCTTAAAGTTTTTTTTTGTATATAGAGCAACCAGCTAATCTAAATACCCAAAGTATTTTCAGTGGATGCAAAAAAAACAAAATAAAAAAATCTTGTCTGACCCAGAATCTGAATCAATCTGTGCGTGAGTTCGCTTACCCTACCTAGGATCTGGCTTCTTTAAGAAGGTTCTATAAACTAATCTGCTACATTTTTAGATTGGTTATATTTTGGTTATCTCTCAAATAACACTTTATTAGACAGTTTTGCCTAATTACTTTTCTGTAATCAGGAACTGCTGGCTAAGAAAAAAGAATTGTCATATCTTGAGATATGGTATCCAGGGAGGTCCATATCATTCTTATAGGATTATATTAAGAGTGGATTAATTGAATGAGTCTCTATTCTTATTACAATCTCTCCTTATTAGAATGGATTAATTTATCACATTTTCTCTCCCCTTCACAGTCTTTGACATAAGAATGAATTATCACACTTTTCATTGGTGTTTTTCCAACTGGGTGATGGTTTCCTTGTTTTTCAGCCTGTTCAGAAAAGAGAGGAACACTAGTAACTTGTTGTAATGAACTTGTATGTTGGAAGATGGAGGAATAGAGGAGCTTGTTTTATAATGGACTGCAGTGAGAACTCTGTGCTCCAGAAGGTTCTGAATACCTGGCAGATTTCTGTTAGTGAGACTCAATAAAAGGTGTAGAGAGGAGTGTGACTTCTTTACAGGCATATTCTTAATTTTGGTTTCAGGAAAGTAGCTCAGACATGAGCAACTACTGTTTTCTGCTGACTGTTGTCTTTCATAATCTTCATACCAACAGTAGCATATTTCTTTGGATCAGTCAGCTTTCAAGTCCGTGCACACTATGGCAACTGTGCTATGCTAAGGTGGCTACCCATGCAGTCATTTTTTGATATTGCAAAACTTAATTTTCCTTCTGAAATGAAGATGCCATGGTGGAAGAGCATCTTGCACATAAAATATATTTATTCTGTATTTTAAAGTGCAGATCAAGTATGACCTTAATAGAGCCAGCTCTGATGTATTTTTAGGGGAAAACACAGAGCTTTGTGATAGAATCATCGCATCATTAAAGTTGGAAAAGATCTCTAAGATCATTGAGTCCAACCATTAACCTAACATTGCTTGGTCTACCACTAAACCATGTCCCTAAGCACCATATCTACACACTTTTTGAAAACTTCTAGGGATGGTGATTCCACCACTTCCCTGGGCAGCGCATTCCAATAATTGACAAACATTTCAATGAAGAATTTTTTTCTAATATCTAATCTAAACGTTCCCTGGTACAACTTGAGTATGATCCCTCTTGTCCTATTGCTTGTTACCTGGGAGAAGAGACCGACCTCCACCTGTCCACAACCTCCTTTCAGGTAGCTGTAGAGAATGATAAGGTCTCCCCCGAGCCTCCTCTTCTCCAGGCTAAACAACTTCGAGCTCCATAGCAGATCCTCATAGCACCTGTGCTCCAAACCCTTCACCAGGTTCATTGCCCTTCTCTGGACACACTCCAGCACCTATCTTGTCATGAGGGGCCCAAAACTGGACTCAGGACTAGAGGTGCAGCCTCACCAGTGCTGCATACAGTGGGACAATCATTGCCCTGGTCCTGCTGGCCACACCATTGCTGATACAGGCCAGGATGCCATTGGCCTTCTCAGCCACCTGGGCACAGCTGGCTCATGTTCAGTAGGCTGTCAACCAGCACCCCCAGGTCCTTTTCTGCCAGGCAGCTTTCCAGGCACTCTGTCTCCAACCTGTAGCATCCCATGTGGTTGTTGTGACCCAAGAGCAGGACAGGGCACTTCGCCATACAGAACCTAATACCCTTGGCCTCAGCCCATCAATCCAGCCTGTCCAGATCCATCTGCAGAGCCTTCCTTCACTCCAGGAGATCAGCAGTCCTGCCCAAATTGGTGTCATCTGCTTGCTGAGTGCGCGGCCAATCTCCTTATCCAAATCACTGATGAAGATATTAAGCAGAACTGGTCACAACACTGAACCCTGAGGAACACCACTTGTGGCTGACCACCAACTAATTTGACTCCATTCACCATCACTCTCTAGGCGTAGCCATCCAGCCAGTTTTTTTAACCTAGTGAGCATTGCACCCATCCAAGCCACAAGAAGACCGTTTTTCAGGAGACTGATGCAGGAGACAGTGACAAAGACTTTACTAAAGTCCAAGCAGACTTTACTAAAGTCCAAGCAGACAACATCCACAGCCTTTCCCTCATCCACTGAGCAAGTCACCCTCTCATAGAAGGAGATCAGGTTGGTGAAGCAGCCTTACACAAACCCATGCTGGTTAGGTTGAGCTGCACATGCTGTGTGATGGCACTCAGGATGATCTTCCCTGACACCGAGGTCATGCTGGCAGACCTGTAGTTCCCAGGAGGTGCCTCAGTACAGCACTTACAGGCCTTACTGGAGCTTCAGTGAGACCGGAAAATGCAAAGGTACAGCTACATGTGACTACTTTCTTTAATACAAATGCTGATATGCATTGTGATTTGACACTGAAGAATCAGCCCAAGCAGACTCCCTCACAGAAGGGCTAAACATTAGCACTTTAGAGTTTATAAAGGGAGCTTCAGAATTTGTTCTGTGACCCCACAGAAACCCTTTAGAATGTGGGTCACAGAGTACAGCAGATACTTTTCTATTCTAACCTCTGTGCTCTGGGAAGCAGTATAGCTGCAACTGTTAGGATAAACTGCACAGCCTAGGAGCATGAAGAAAATGTTATTACCATCCTGTTTTATGGTATTAATATGTAAATAGTATTTGATTTTATGTGGGTTTTTTTTCTCCAAGCTGAACTAAGATGGAGATCATACTTTTCTTGAATGGCTCAATCACTGCAACTCCAGCAGAATGAATGTAGTCTGGGCACTGCCAGGGCACTAGAGACTCTCTAAGATGTAGACCTGGATTCTGTATTCTGGTTTAGGCATGCAGGGATTCCTACTCCAAAATGGGCTGCATGGGTAATTTTCTTTGCTCTTTCCTCTTGCATTAGTCAGTGTATTTTATGTGCTTCAGAGGTGGTAAGTCACATCTCATGCACAGCCATGCACAATCCTATATATTATATTTAGTTTGTATACAAAGTGGTAGAGGAAGAATACTTTCCTTCTTGTTTCAGTTAGTTATTAGTTTGTGCTATAAACATGAGGAGTATTGACCTTTGTAATTTATTTATTCTTACCAAGCTATTTCTTTTTAGTAATATATTATAGGGGTATAGGGGTGAGGCAGTTATGGCAATTATATGGTGCATAAAATCTATTCTCCTTTATACATATGAAATTTACTTAGTTTTAATTTTATACAGCGTCTCCCCATGCATATTCTACAAAGCCATAGGAATAAAAATGGTCTTCAGAATACAATTATAGGCATACTGTAGACATTGTCTAAGTCTAGTGCCTTCCATACAAACAAAAAAAAAGGTATTTTTTCAAATGACTTTTAAGGAAATCTACCAGACTTTCTTTTATTTTCTTTTTTGGCTGTTAAAAATTATCCTTCTATGTTATATTTTCTAACTCAGTTTTAACTCTATTCTTTTCAATGGGATGCCAGTCAAAGGAGATGATGATCCTGCTCTTCTCTGCATTGGAGTGGCCTCTCTTTGAGCCCTGTGTGCAGTTTTTTGGCACCACAACAGAAAAAAGACATTAAGCAATCAGGGAGCATCCAAAGGAAAGCCACAAGGATGGTGAAGGGCCTTGAGGGGAAGTTGTATGAGGAGAGGCTCAGGTCACTTGATCTGTTCAGCCTGGAGAAGAGGAGACTGAGGGGAGACTTCATTGCAGTTACAACTTCCTCGTGAAGGGAAGAGGAGGGGCAGGCACTGATCTCTTCCCTCTAATGACAGGACTCAAAGAAATGGCATGTAGCTGAGTCAGGCGAGGTTTAGGTGGGATATTAGAAAAAGGTTCTTCACCCAGATGGTTGTTGGGCACTGGAACAGGTTGCCCAGGGAAGTGGTCACAGCAACCCTGACATACTTCAAGAAGTGTTTGGACAGTACTCTCAGGCACATGGTGTGATTCTTGGGGTGTTCTGCACAGGGCCAGGAGTTGGACTCAGTGATAGTCAGCTGAATCCCTTCCAACTCATCTTATTCTACAATTCTGTGATACTGTGAATTAGCTTTGCATAATATTGTCCTCCTGACAACACAATCCTGCATGCTTGACTGAGGATCTCCCTACTAGCCTGGTGTCTAGGAGCTCACTAGGCCCTATGATGCCTAAATTCCTTAATGATTTCTTCAACTTCTTTTTGTAATGTTTAGAGTGGGAGAGGAAAGCTAAGAAACCAGCCATTACATCTAAGTATATTGACTGCTTAATTATGTTCACACATTAAATGGCTGATATGAATTATGGTTCTGGTGCCATAAAAATGTTCATTATTTCCCATTAAGGGCTTTCAAGTGATATAATTTCCGGATCTTGGCCCAGAAGTTTGGAGCTGTAGATGCAACGGCTGTGCCTCCAATGACACTTCACTAATTGTTTTGGCATGTAACATTAATTACATTCTGTTCAGGAATTCTCTTATCCAGATTGAAGTGTGCTTCTTGTGTGTGGTGTGAGTATGTTGTTACATGCCCTGTCTGGCAGAACAATAGGGGCTCTTTACTGTGTGCCCTTTTAACTTGAATAGTTTCTCTGAGATGAAGAGGTATAGTTTTGTGTTAATTGAGGACCTGCATACTAAGTTGTATTTTTACTGTTTAATTTTTCTTTTGAGAGACTCTTGTGGTACATAGATATAATTAAGTGGAAACAAAAATGATTCATATCCATTCTTCTCTTTTTATGGCCATTTTAGAAATAAAGATATTGAAGCTTGAGACTCTATGAATCAATCCTTTTTCAACCAATGTTCTAGCTGTCTCAACTTGTCTGATCAAATCAGGCAATCAGACATAAAATCTGATTTTTCCTTGTTATTAAAGTCAATGGATAAGTTTCAATCAGAAAAAATCCAAAAGATTATATATTTTAATGTCTTTATTAAACCTTCAGTTTAATACACAGGTAATTTCTTACTTTTGCTTTTTAGAGTTCATAAGAATATCTTTTTCCATAGGCATCTCCTACCAATTTTATTTATGCACTTTGGAAGCAAATTTGTTGCTACTTTGGAAGCAAATTTGTTGCTATAGAGATATTTTCCTTGGAATCATTACTGCAATGAGAAACAAAGGTGAAAAAGTAACTTGTAAGTCCCTTGAAAAACACTTACTAGACATAGTGACTGATTCCAGAAAAACATCCAGTATTTGTTTCTCAGCACTAGAAACTGTTCCATCAGTTTTTACAGTTTCACTTGGAAGCCTATCTTTCAGCAAGATCCCAGGATCTGTCAATAGTATCTGTATATAAATGACAAATTCAGTTTACCAGCTGTTCAGAAACCATCTGACCAAGCAGACAAAATTAACACAACTCCTGTTGCAGATTAATGTTTAGCTGAGGTTATGGACCCTTAGGAAGATGAGGAACCTGTCTCTCTGCTGATTTGAACTCTCTGCTTTTTATCATTATTCTATGGTTTTGATCTTTTTAGTTGAAACAACACTGTGCTGTTTGGGTCTGTTGACCTTAATCTACAAATCAAGCTACTATTATCAGATGTCTGCATGATGGTGTACCAATTAAAATTAGGAGAGTAGATTCCAGTTTGCATACAAACAGCAATTTGCATAGCTCTTCAAAGAGAGAAACTCAGATGTTTTAGGAACTCGGTACCATTAATCTTTGAGGCAACTGGGAAAGGATCATAAAGTGCTGAAAGGCAATAAGAGATTTAACTTTATTTCTCTGTAGCAAATGTAGATTGATGTTGCAACTTTAGCTATATACCAGATACCTGTGATTCCTCTGAAGTTAGCCAACTGTTGATATGATTATTCTGCTTCCAGCTATGGTATTCAGAGAACTGAGATGTATGTGATGATTATGGCAATTGGAAAGCAGACAAAGATGAGAAATAAATATTTGCAGCTACTGAATTAAAACATGATTAAAATAGTAGTTTACCAAAGTGAAGAAAAACAACCAAAAATCCTGTTACTATTTGCTCCATTTCACAGAGAAGGCAAGGGAAACGAACATGAGTGAAAATGTGAAGTCAAAAATTGGCCTTAAAGAATCTGTAATGGCAGGACCTTGTTCAAGCAAGTTCTTACCTGGCAGAGTATTGAAGCCATTCTCTAAGCAAGGGCTGAGAAACCTTTTGTTCCCTCTGGCAGCCAGTAGATCTATATACAGTACTTTTTGTTACCACGGTTATTTACAAGTGTTCCTACAGCTCCACTGGGATCTTTGAAAATTGTCATCAGTTCCTTGGGATTCTCTGAGTTCAGGTATGCTTCCCTTCCTTTGACTCTCCTAGAATATTTATGCTTTCAACATGCTGAGACAATTTTCAGCCTTGCTCCTGTGACAGCAACAGCAGTACAAATACAGAGGGGGATGAGCTGTGGCACATACAGGTATTTTACTGTGCAGTGTCTCCAACCTTTGAACAGGGCTTAAGTGAGAATCCTTAAGTTACTTAACTATTTTTTAGTTATGAATTCTCTGCCTTTTTGAACTTCAAGCTTTTGGGCTGTTAACATGCATGGAGAATCTAAATCAATGAACTCCACCCCACAGCTACCTAGGCACTCTTACAGTATAGAGTGTTATTTGCTGGGTTCTGTGATTTTTCTTTCTTCTTCGTTTTTTTTTTTCCCTCCACATGTTGTTATATAAGGGTCAAATTTATTACGAGGATGAAATCCAGCATTTAATAGGGATTATGTTTTTATAACAGGAATTTTAAGTGAAATCTAAATTGTGTGTTACTATCTGTGAATATCCAGTGCAACAGACATACCTTTCTTATAGTACACTTTGTGATGACAATGATCTATTAATAATTTGGAGTCTACAGAAAAGTAGTGAAGCTGTGATCTTATTTCACGCCTGTGAATCACTAGGTTGGAATCTTCTTCTAGGGGAAGGAGACCCTAGAGCTATTTGTTTCTCTTTACCTCAATTGTCTCATCTGTGGATCAGTAATAATACTTGCTGTGTGATTGAAAGGTCTGCCTCATTAGTGTCAATGACTGCTGAATAGTAGGCTGAAAGAAAATGGTGTACAAATGTTGCAGTTTATTATTTTAGAGATTACATGTAACTATCTAAACAGAATGACATAGCTTCACATTCTGAAATAATTTTCTCTAAATAACCGTATGAACATAATTTTCAACAGGAGATGCTTATGGTTTGAACAGTTAGAAATATTAACATCTGAAACAAATTAAAGAATCATCTACAGACCAGATTTTTTATTAGTAGTAATGAATAAATATATTTAAAAGACATTTCATGCATAATTGCTCCACAGACTCATTTCTTGGGATTCACTTTTAACACAGTACCTGCCAAGATACCAGTTCAATGTCTTGTGCTTAAGTGCAGTTAATGCATTTGTTCTATACAACAAAAAGTTAAAATGAGCAAAAACAAAAGCAAAGAAAAAAAATCTAATCTTGAAAGTGCAATATATATCACCATATGTATTTTAGTACCGCATGAAACCTCTACAGTTCACTGAAATCATGGGATTTGAGAGCTACTACAGGAAGTTACAACAATCCAATGAGATACTGGAAAGAACAGCAAAGTGCAGGGACAGTTTTTGATACTGCAAAACTTCTCCTTTTCACATCATCAGGCAGCAGGTTAGACCTCTGAAGAGACTTCTAGAGAAGACTGACAGACTGTGTTTTTGTAAGGTGTCCAGGAGAGGATTTTTATGCCATGTAAATTCTACCACAATGATGCTAGGAAGAAATGCAGTATAATTACACATTAATAGCAATATTTAGAAGTTAAGGTTAGTTGATCAGAGCAGGAAAACTTGTTTCACTGCACTTGGAACTCTTTGAGCATTGTTAATGTCTATACACATACACATATATATATGTATATATGCACACATTTGCTAAGCTCAATGCATTAGAAAAATTGTTTCTGTGGGATCTTAAAATTTCAGCTTAATTATACAAAACTAGAAAACCAAATACAAGAAAAATTACACTGGGGGGACATGGGAGACAACAAAATTATGACAGGAAAATAGAAAGTTATATCATATATGAAGTGAACAGGAAGAGACTTAAGATTTCTTTTCCCTTTTTTGTGGTACCATTGATGATGGAGGTGTGGACATAATTGAAGTAACACGGTACTTGGTAAAATAAAAAACAGAATATAACCTTAATACCCAAGCTAGCTTGGACAAGTTTATATGAAATTCTGTAAATGGCTGTAAGGATGTTGCCAAACATAGTCACTCCATATACAGGGCAGCATTGAATAAGAGGATGCCGGAGGGAAAGCTAGAGGGAACAGGTCATTTTGACAATTTTGCTTTTCAATGGCTTGTTTGTTCATTTTCCTCACCATTGTAATCACCATACATCAGTGGCTGTATGATGTCTCTTGCGTAACATTTTGGGCATTAAATATATGCTAATGTGTTTTGTAGATAGAGTAATCAGTTATAGTTACTGAAATTTAAAATTATAACTTTGTACTTCGGGAAAAAAAAAAAAACACCAAAAACCCCAGAAGTGCTTGTATAGTATTTTCTTTCAATTTGCTATTACCAGATTTAACATGTAATGCAAATGCTATAGTTTTAACTTTTAGCACATAATCTTAATGACACTAAACTGCATTTGATGTATTCAGTATTTTTCATCACCAATTATTTCCTTCACATATTAGTGGGAATACTTTTATAAACAGTTTGACCTCTGTGTTTCTGGATGATTCAGGGAAAACAATGAAGCTGTTAACAATGTTACTGACATGTAACAATAATGAGGTGTGGGACACATTTAATTATAATTGTGAAATTACACTGACTGTAATTTAGACATGATGGATGCTTTCAGAAAGATACAAATCATACTTACATGTTCAGTTTTTTTTATTTTGACCTAGTAGAGTCTTCTCTAGCTTATTCAGAAGACCCAAGTGCATTTAGAGTAAGAAATGTTTACTTATTTATGGGTTTTTTTATTTCAATGCTCAGGGTTGGTTCTTTGTCTTTTTTCTTTCTTCACATAATTTTTGCCTGATTGTCATGAGAGAATGGTCTAAATGGTCTTGTTTTTTCTGGAGTAACTTAGTAAAATCCAGTTTTTCTTCTTTGTCTTCTCTGTATATTTCTATTTATTTTAGAGTTCAAATATTTTTTATTGCTTTGAAATGTAAAAGCGTTCATAAGTTTGAGTTGTTTGAACATTCTATGTTTAACTTAAAAATTACTGTCACCTAAAGTAGTGTCTCGGTTTGAAAAGACAGATGTTTGCTAAGGAAGACGGGAGCCTCCCTTGGAATGGAAGATGCAATCCCCTGCCCTCCGAATTATTATAATTTTGAAATTAAGGGGCTTTCAGGCAAAGATATTGGGAATAGAAATAACAGTTCTTTTACTTATATATATATATAACAAAACAATAATACAGAAACACTGGTTAAACCTGACAGAGTCAGGGTATGACCTGGCACCCTGCCAGGCAGGGGGGTGGCAGCAGTCCAGTCAGGTGACAGCTGCAGTTCTCCTTGAAGTGGCTCTGTTGAAAACGGTGATCTTGTAGAAAAGGTCTGGTCCTCCTTGGAAAGTCCAGTAGTGGTTGTGTAGGTTGTGAACCTGGTTTCAACAGCTCATGAAGATGGTAATAGAATACACTGTAACCCAGGACAAGTAGCTATTCTGAAAGGTGAAATTAGTGTTGTAAAGTCCCTTACTGTTATGATCAAATTCCCAGTTCCTATGGACATGTGCAGCCAGTGTTCTGCAGGTCAGCTACTGACTTCAAAAATTTCTTTTGTCATTTTAAAGCTGTAAAAACGAAAATTTTGTAATAAGGTTTACAATTCCAAGCATAGCTTTTGTTGACTAGTCATCTAAGAATGGCTGAACTCTGTTCATCTAAGTGGAATGTAAGTAGTGACTGCCTAAAGATAAATATTCCACTGGAGGTTGTTTTAATATAGATAATTTATAATTTTGATTAAAGTATGATAAGTATTTTATATTTAATAATTTATTTATAGTAATTTTTTTGGGTCTGGATAATAAATGTCTTCTCACTGTGAACTCAGTCTAAATCAAAATCTTTATATTTTATAACATCATTTGCTATGGAAAAAAGGGGAAAGAAAGACTTTCTGTACCTTAGTGGACAGAAAGTCATGTGGGACCTGGGCAGCCAGAGTTCATGAACAATATATTCTTTGTTAAGAGTGGAGTCATTCCAGCAACAGAAAGTGAATTCCAGCAGACCGAGAGGGACAGGTACCAGTCTCACATGTCTAGCCTGAATCAGGGGAGATATCTCTGCCTCATATCAGAAAATCTAGTCTGGACCCAATAACTTCCACCATTCAGACCTGGTGTGCAAGTGTTCTGCTATTTTATTCCAATTGTATTTCAGTTTTCAAGCTGTAGTAACAACTCTTTTTCAGAAAATCCTTATTTAATCAGGTTACTTTTGTTATCTTGAGGTTTGATACTCCAAATTACAGCTATCTACAATGGAGTGACATCCAAAATTAAATGATATAGCCTCAAAATTTTTACGATCTAGTTAATGTGTGTTTTAAAAAATATTCCAGAGCAGAGGTTTTCAAGAATTCTCTTAGATTATGACTATTGTTTCCATCCCAAAGAAACCAATTCCTGTCTCAGAGCCTTTATATAATTTCTCTAGGGACGGACAGTAAAAAGAATGGAAATAATCTATAAAACACATAATTGTAAAAATACTGACTTTGTTGCGTACATCACAGGAACATTTTAAAGCACTTGGGCAGTCTGTCCTTCTACACTACCTGCTGTTGTTTTTAGCTATGGCATGCTCAGAAAATCTTTCAAAAGTTTTAGTCTATTCCTGGCTCAGCAAAATGGTAAAATCCTCCAGTGATTGTAAATGATGGAGTTTTTTCCAGTCACTGAAGAAATTATTGCTGATACTTTGTGGTCCAACTAGGAACACACTGTCCTACAAAGATTAACTAGTAATCATTTCTTCATTTATTCAGTGGCAGTAGTCCCAGGTTTAAATACGTATCACACTGTTGATCCTAGCAATTATCGTTTGAACTAAATCTACACACAAAATCTCATTTATTCAGAGCTACATTAATGAGTCAATAAAGCTCTGATGAATCTGGCTCTGTGTTCCTATATACATTATCTTGAAATTTGTGTTGCAACCAGTAATTCAAAGAAGGTTGTTTTTTGGGTTGTCTACAGTCTTTTATAAATTTCAAACTTCTCCAGTGCAGAAATGTGAGATTCCTCAGACCTGGGATAACAACAACAATAACAATAACAATAGCAATAACAACAACAATAATAATTAAAAAAGAGTTTTAACATCTTCTGTGAAATTCAGATGACACATATCTCTCTTATGTTTATCTCACTGCATCAGACGTCAGTGGGTATCAAGGGTAAGCAGATTATGTCCAGCCATAATTTGTCCAGAACAGGATTTATCCAATTTGTATGTGCACGCAGCAGAAGCATGCACTCATATAGGGCATCCCATTATTATTAATTTGGTGGTACTATAAAACTGTGAGTATCTTCACCTGCCCCAGTTCTATGAAATATTTTTCCTTATATGAATTCTTCTTTTTATGGTTTTAAATAAAGTGTGCATTTCTGCATTCATGATTTTCCAAAAGAAAAATTCCCCGCTTCAGTACCCCCATGTCACATATTTAGTAACCACACATATGGTATGAAAATCTTGAGGCTTTATTTTAACATGATTGGATCTATTAATTTATCTTGTAATTTCTGGGGTGTTAAAGGAGGATTTTCCTTTACAGCTGTGCTGGTTGGTCATGAACAATATTTTCTTCAAGAAAAGATGAGATTCTTATTGATTCCATCATCTTCGGGGATTTAAGAAAAAGTAAAAATTATGCAATAAAATTTTATGAAAGGCTGTCAAAGATTTGTGAAAAAGCCATAGCAGTTAGCAAGGCTGAACTCCATAGGCTCTCTTTTTATGAACACTGTACTTCCACTGTCATGATTTTTTTCTTTTAATGAATTTTCCTAAGGAAAGACATATATAGTTGTGCATGGAACATGATGCTTAGTTGAATGTGAACTGATTACAATTCTACAAAGTGGAGTTTAGTCAGAGCACCTTAGTTTTATTCCTATAGTGTTGCATAATTATGTGTTTTTTAGGTTTATGGGAAATAAAAAATATTTCCAGTGACTTTTTTTTTTTTTTAATTTATAAATTAACTTACTAATTCAAATATAGTCCAGTATTTCTAGACCATAATTGATTCAGAGTCAATTAGGGTGCTTCTTCCTTGGATGTAAAGTAGAACCTTCTCATACCATGGTGTGGGGTCTGGCTGAGAAGCTCTGAATTGTGCAAAGTTGAGATCTGCCATGCCAGGAACATTTTCAGTAACTTTTAGAATTTGATATTATTAGGTAGAATGACTGCATTCCCCATGTATTCATGGCAGTTCTGTGTTCTTTAAGCACTCTCTCTTCCTAGTCTAACATCACATATTATCTCCCTAACAATGCCTCAGCTTTCAATGTCTAGTTTGTATGAAATAATGAGCTTTTGAGTTCAAAGACTGTGTGGAAACTTTGTGATTTGTCAGCTGAGATGTAGATGTGGAATCGTATGAGTAACTTCAGAGCCGCTGTATAGTATGTTATTGTAGAATAAATACTGGTGAAGAATCTGAATTGCTAGCTTTCTTTCCCTCTAAATTTGACATACAGCTAAGTAAAAAAGACTTTTTCCTGTTTATCAACTTTTTGTGAAGAATGCAACAAATCATTCTCATTTATTATAAAAATGAAAACTTTTCTTCTGATGTGCTGAGAATGTATCAACTGGAAGAAAATATGGGACAAAATCAAAATGGCTTTTTAAAACTGAAATTTAAAAAATGTAATCAGTGTATATTTTCAGAGTTTTTCACTGAAAATCAAAACTTGTTTTTCTGATATACTGCCGTTATTTCTTTATATGATTACATATTTTCAATTACACTTAAAACATATATATTAATTATGAATATAATTATGCATATTCTGCCACTGGAGTAGTTCATGTGGATCCACATTCATTGCTGGGTTCAAAAAGGCATAGGAAAAAGGAAAAGAAAATGCGGTGGTGGGTTTGCTGTGTTGTTTTTTTTTAAACAGCTCTCTGAGGGAGGCGCAGGGACTGCCACATTCACACATTCACCCCCTACCCCCAGACCATGTGAGGTGTGCCCACATTGCTTTGTACAGCTGCCTGACTACTGTGAAAGACTTTCTCCTTCAGACTCTGGCAGCGCTCACCCCTGCTGAGCCGGGAGAGACAAAGGAGTGAGTATCTTGATATCGATCACCTGTTGTGACACTGCCAATGCAGAACTAGTGCCTGCCTTCCTGCAAAAGGAGGCCCTGGGACACTTAAAGCACCTGGTCCCATTTAAACACTTAGCCTGGCTTCTTGCCAACAACCTATTTTGAGCATTCCAGTGTTGTTTTCTTGTTCAACTTTCAAAAAGCAGATCACAGTGACAAACTATCAACCTGTAAATTTGAACTGCCCATTAATCTGCAATTAAGAAAAAAATCATTAAAAGGGTAAGTAACTTGTAGGTATTTTTGTCTGTGTGACACTGATGTAAATTGTGCGCTAGGTAGTTATTTTATACTAGTTCTTATAATGAACAAACCTTTTGAATTTGTGATACTTGGACTTTGCCTTAATTTTTATTTTTCCCTAAACAAATTGTCTGTTCCCTTGTTCACCTGCTAGATGGTGTAGCAGTGATTCTATCTGTGACTTTTGGAGTGCTCTTTGGAATCCCTAGTAAATATTAACAGAAAGACTGTTCTGCAGATACACTGAGTTGTCACCTTAGCTTTATGTGAACTATTCCTGAATCCCATGTTATTAAGTGAGGGCTGAGGTATGAAACAATGATGTATAAAAAGTTTCTTTAATACTGAGAATGAGAGTTGGATATTACCTTAAATATGAAACCTCAGCTGTATAAATTGAAAGCATAATAGTAATTTCATGCAATTAATTAAAATAAGGACTAAATGCAACTTGTCATGGTAATAATATATATATATAAAAATTTAGGTTACAGATTATCTTTCTGTGTTACATGCACTTTCCTTACCATAATTCTCACATAGGATACTCAAGTATGGCTTCAGAGGACATGTTCCCCATAAAAATACAAGATTAGGCTGATCTTGGTCAGCTGCCATGTACCCATCCAGCTACTCTCTCACTTCTTGTAAACAGGACATGGGAAGAGAATAGGAAGAAAAAGTTTATGGGTTGAGATCAGGAAGGGAAATCACTCACCAGCTGCCATCAGAGGCAAGAGAGTCTTGCCTGCAGAAAAAATTACAGTAGTTTTTGCTAGTTAAAATAGAACTGGGTAGTAAGAAACAAAAACTAAACCACTTTCCCCACCAGCCTCCACCCCTTTTTCCAAGTCTCTGTTTCAGTCCTTGCCTCCTGACTTGTCTGTCTACCCCACCCCCTGAGCTTTGCAGGGAGATGGGGATGGGTGTGGCAGTCAGTCCAAAGCACTTCTCTGCTGTTCCTTTCTCCTCACAGTTTTCACTTGCTCCCATGTCAGCGGTTCCCATGGGCTGCTGCTCCTGCCAGGAGAACCTGCTTCAGCATGAGCTGTCCATAGGCTGCCGTTCCTTTAGGGAATATCCAGCTGCTCTTGGGTAGGTTCTCCTGGTCTGCAGTGTGGATATCTGCTCAGACGTGCTCTTCTGCGGTGGCTATTGGGAAACACTTGATCTGCTGTAGTTTCTTCATGCAGAAGAATCTCTGATCCGGCACTGGGTGCAACCCCTCCCCCTCCTCCTTTTTGACCTTGGTGTTCACAGAGCTATTTCTTACACTTGTTTTTAACTTGCTCCTCTCTCCTGGGCAGCATTTGCCCTTAGGTACATTTTCCTGGAAGTCCCACACCCATGGCAGCAGGGCTGAGCTGTGCCCTGCGTTGGGGCCAGTGGCTGGAATCACTGAGGCCATCCCTGCAGCCCCCTCTGTCAGTGCTGGGGCACTTCCACTCCTACAACCTCCCTGCTCCCTTCTGTAGGGTCAAACTTCTGCTTTTTCCGGGCCTTGATGTTTCAAATCTTCCTCAAGGAAGGTACAAGCAGGTACAGTCTATGCTACTCGATTCGCAGCAAGTATATTATTTTAATGTGAGTTTCAACCAGAAGAACACACTGAAATTAACATTTGATGTCTTGTTCTTTGATATCTGGCATTTTTCACAGACAGACTATAATAAAGAAGTCAGTTATTGCTATTAGACATATTTTAAAAGAATTCTTTTTTGATGCATATCTCCACTCAGATTATTAAATTTAAATCAGTGCCGCTATCAGTTTGAATACTAATGATACATTCTGCCAGATGGAAACCTTTAATAAATTTTCACTTTTCTCTAACAGTCAGCTGTAAATCTTAAATAAGAGAATTTTTGGGTTATGCCAGCTTTAATGCCTTCTGTCCACACTGATTTCAATGTCATCAGTACCTGGGAGGCAGGTACTCTTTAATTAAATGCCATCCTTTCCCGTTTATTGAGATGCAAGGCAGTAGCACAGTCAAGGCTGTTCTTTTGCTGATTTCTGAGCTGCCAGCCAGTTTCCTGCTATACTTGTGTACCTGAGACAGTCCTTCATTGTTTCAGTTGATGTATATATTCCTTATATTCAGACTTCTGAGCTTTTTCCTGTCATTTTATGTGAGGCACCAAGTGCTGGGGCTTGTGGAAGAGGAGGGGGAAAGGGGTGTGGGAGCTGCCCACTTACCAAGTAGAAATATTTCCCCCAGAAACAGAAACATTTCCTGCTGATTTCAGGTGATTAGTGCACTTTGGAAGGCATCGACACCACAGCACGGGGGCAGCTGTTACAACCCAGCACCTCAGGTGCGGAATGAATGAAACTTAATAAATCAGTATGTCTCTTTTATCAGTGCATTAGATGGCCTGTCTTCATCAGTTAGTAATAATTTCCTCCAGAGTCATCTGCTATATTCACTTTTGGACTTCTGAATTTTTGCATGGGGGCCATACAGCAGCTAAAAACTATGCCGTTATGGGGAAATGAACTTTATATAGCTTAACGTTTTCTCTGCTATATTCTAGCTAGCTGAGAATGGCTTCTTTGGGGAAAAAATGTCTATCACACTGCTAAAAGCGTAGGAAAAGGTAAGTTGGAACTCCCAGCTGTAGTGGGGAGGGAAGAATAAACACTAGATAACAGAAAAGAAAATAAAATCACAGCATTCAAACTTTCTGTACCTTGGGGGAAAGAGAGAACTAAAATGCTTATGTGAGTCAATAACTATTCCCAGTAGAATTCTTGGAAAAGCCTACAGGTAGAGCAAAATTTTCAGTTATTGAGTTATTTTCTCACCAGTCTGTTTCACTTATTGATTAGTTTTGTCATTAAACTTCAGAGCCACACAGTTAAATCTGTTTCATCCATGCACCAGACTCTCCAAATAATTCCATTATCTAAATGATTATCTGAAGTGCCAATTACAAGAAAGTAATTAATAATATTGTAATGCAGAGAACGGGTTTTGTTGAGATTTGTGGTGGTGCTTTGTTCATTAGTTTTCTGGTTTGTTCTCTTTCTGCTTCAAAGTTAGTAAAAAAATGCTCATTGAAACCTCTCCATCATGAAACAAAAGATGTCAATTACAGAAAAGTACAGGCACCAACAAAACATTTCTAATAGTTTTAAGAAATTTTCTGACATAGTTAATGGTAATTAGTGTATTTCAGTTTCAACAACTGTAATTAAACCTGACCTTTAAGTTAATTATGTCTTGACATTTATGATTTTAAACTAGCTTTCCCTGTGGTGATGATGTGTTATATACAGATGCTGATAAGTAGTTTCTGTAGTGTGAGCAAGCAGATTTCAGATGTGCCTACACTGCAGTTTAGAAAACAGCATCATGCACATAGCTTCAATACAGTTGTGCTGTTTTAGTTAATTCTCTTCCTAGATTTTGTAATGGCATCCTGACATTCCTTCTTATGCAACAAAACTCACTGACACAATTTTGAAAGGAGCTTAATGAGCAGTAATACATGCTGGTATTGTTTCAATTTGCTGTTTACATAAAACCATCAAGTCAGCATGGATATTAGAGGCAAATAAGTCCATCTCTTATAAAGGCTGCAGCGTAGCAAAGACACAAGTAGTCAGCCATGGGAGTTGGAAACAGGACATATGACAGAATAAAACTTGAGAACTGTTCTTGCTCACATAGAGCATTAAGTCTAGCTAGATTCAAGATTAAATAAAAGGTGAGATTCAGTAGTTCTAGAAGAAACAGCAATGATGGAACATGTAAGGAGAGGCATGTCTGAACAGGAGGACTTTGCAAAATGGCATAGCCAAGGTGTTTTTAATGAAGATAATAACAGTGATATTGATAAACTGTCTTCATGAAAATAAAACCCCTACTAGTCTATTACAGAGAGATCTATCTTGAGTTTAAAAAAGATGAGTATACTTCAGGAAAGATCTTGGCCATTTTGAAAGTCCAAGGGGGCGTTGTTCTTTTGGAAAGGTTGGTAACTTTGTCTCCAAAGACAAGTGCTTCGTATGTGATGAACACTAGATTTCACAGCCCTAGTGCTAATACTGTGCTTTCGGAATTGAACTCTCAGTTTGATAAAAAAAGCCCTAGCTGCCCCTCTTTAAAAGCACAACAATTTATGTAGTTTCCTTCTTCATCATATGTTGAGAAATGTCTACTGCCTGCTTTCAGGCTTTGTAACCTCAGATCCACATGGAAGTATTTGTATTTTATAACTACATATACAGACACACACGTGCACTCACACACACACATCTATCTATCTATCTATCTATCTATCTATCTATCTATCTATCTATCTATCTATCTAATCTATCTATCTATCTATCTTTGTTTCAAGTGAGATCAAACCAAAATTCAAAATGATCTGTGTTTATATGGAAAGGTAAGTTGCTAAATAATGCAGCTATACCTTTTTCTAGTTTTGGTGGTTCTAAGCTCTCAAAGTATATGTCTGATTAGCACAGGCTACCCAAAAACATTTCCCTGAAGCCCACAACCAGTCCAGTGCATGTATTTATGGGGAAATCGGAAATCTCACCCTATTACCCATTTCTTTTCTTTCCTATGCTGACAATTCCTCTAAAAGTTTTCTTAGGCTGTTTGCTTATTTGGATGAGTTACAATTTATTTTCTGTTTTGTTTCTTCATAAAATTTTGACATGTTTTTATGGTGGGTCACTTACGATAAAGAAAGGGTCAGCAGAAAGTGTTACGAACTGAAAAGGCTAGTCTTGCTTAGGATATCTGGACCGCGGCTGCCTGACCTGTTCATTGACTATGTTTTCTAATTGGGTTGTCATTGCTCTCCAACCAGCAGTGTAATGTTGCTAAATGCTAGCTTGGTGAGAAATGAAAATCAATCTGTCAGTAAAGGGCATAGCAAGCACCGTGCCTTTAGAGTATTGTGTGTTTGGCCTTGGCATTCTGAAGAAGCGTTTCTGTTTCTGCTGCTCTGAAGGAATATTGTAATCTATTTCCAAACTGAGTGACTCAGAGCTTCAGATACTGTCTTTTAAATGCCTTCTTGCATTGCATTAAGAAGTGTTTTTTGATGTAAGACAAACTGCAGAATACATATGTTTAAGAGGTATGTTACAAAAGAATGCCATACTTCTTGAGTTGTGGTGCAAAGGATAGTTCTGCAGTGCATCCTGACATTTTTGGCCATAATAACTGCAGTTTTTCCTTTCTGGAATAAAGCTTTAGACAGCATGGCATCCACCAGAACTAATAGAACACATGAAAAAAGCAAATAACATTGTGAAATAAGTAGAGAAGCAACAGTTCATTTTTTTCCTGCATAAGTTTCCTCCTAGCTATGCTGTTCTTGGCATTTTAGAAAAATAAAATAATTGATCTGATCTGAAAACTGCATGAAAAGCAAGAATGCTTTCATCAAAGTGAAAATGAAAAAAATAAGCCCTTGAATTTCTTATACTGAAGTTTGTCAGATACAAAGGAAGTGAGCCAAACATTTACTTGGATTGGAACTTGATTACAGAAGTGACTTGGAACTTAGCCTGGGAATAGTGCTAAGCCACCCCATCTCCACTGTTCTGTTTATCATACAGTTTTCTTTTCCTTTACATCTTATGTCCTGATGAAAAGGTAGAAGGTGTTTGCTCTTTCTTTTTCCTTTCTGTTCTTCACTTGTAAATATCAAAAGCCTATTTTAATCAGGTAAAAACAGTTTTATTCGAATGTTTGTACCATTCTTTTCAAATTTAAGACCTGAATTATCTCTAATATATTGACGTCAATTCAAGATGTAAAAAATACAGAAATATCTCCATATTTTTTTTTATTTACCAGAAATATATTGTAGAATACTAAAAATACGTCAAGAGGTAGTGGTTGGGTTTTGGCACAGAGGGTATTCCATCATATGCTTAGTGTACTAAGTACCATATACCATTTTTAAAAATGATCCAAAGGTCACAAAGTCACTGAAGCTCCAATGTCTTTTTAGTTGGTTTTAAATCTTTGCTCTAAACAGCTGGGAAAGAAGCAACAGAGAGAGAATATGACCAAAGTCATTAGAATAGCAGGTTGCAAATTGTGGATAACCAAGGAAGAGCTGTTTTCTTAAAAAAAATAAACTCCAGGGAGTATCATGTAAGACTAAAAGGTGGCAGCACAAGACAAGCAAAAGGCGACATTTCTTTGTGAAGCATGTAGGTAACATGTGGGACTTCAATGCCATGGGAAATTTGGGATTCCAGATGTCTACAGAAGTGCCAAAATCAGTTGAAGAAATCGTTGCAGTGGAGAGTGGGGCAGAGCTATTAAGCACACAGACATAATGCCAAGCTCGGGATGCCCATGGTTCGTACCTTACTGGAAGCAGTACTCCCAGGAAACAGCACTGTGCATCTCCACTGCTCTGCTTTTCGCTGCGTGCCCGCTGTTAGCCACAGCCAGTAATGGGGGGCCTGACAAAGCAGACCTTTGGCATGACCCACTAGATCTGTTTATGAGTTCTTGAGTGGCTCTGTGAGCGTCACAACTGGTGACTCTGTTTTTCCATAGCTGTGTGATACACATTTGATTCTAGCAAATGAAAGATGTGAGCTCTGACTGATGTTCTCCCCTCGGATTTGAGCAGTAAATACTGTGCCTATCTGTTGATTTATAATATCTCAAAAGAACTGGGCAGGTACTGCAGGTTTTGTTTTCAGGGAAATAGTATCTTCAACACACTTATTTTTGTGAAGCAGGGTAGGTATTTATTATTTCTGAGCTCGATCCCGTGTTGGGAGAATGTAAATATAATTAACTTGGACAGAATGATCTGAAATTTTGATAGTACAAACATACATGGAGATATACATTGATTTGATCATATAAGCCTTGTTTAATTTAGAAAGGAGGCTGAAAACAAGATGTCTGTTTCTCTGTAACAAGCATCATAAAATACAGGACAAGATGCAGTTTAATATTAATGTAAGTACTGTACTCTCACAGAGTTATAAACCAAACAATTAGACAAGGTCCACACTCTAAAAATGTCACCATCTAATTAGGATGGTTTCAGTACAAACAATTAGAAACCTGACAGAGGGAACAAAAAGGGTCACAGGAGTTTTATGAATGTGAAAAAAAATAGCTGCTATAAAGTATGCTAAAAAGACAAATGATGTGAGATTTTCTTCCACCAGTGCACTATGTGGAAGATTATCTTCTGATAAGAACTAGGCAGCTGGGATTTTCCTTATACTTATGACTTTTTTTATGATGAGATATTGCTCTGAATACTATGCCCTATATTCTTAGGTTCATCTGTCTTTCACAGAAAAATTCCTGTTAAATCTTTGGTTCAGTTGGCTGTACAAAGGGAGCATCTTTTCCTTCATGTGTATTAGGCCTACGAGACTTTGACATAAAATTGTAAGGAGACACATGATCCTTCAGACATGGAGGAAATGTACAGCTGCCACTAAGAGTGTGGGTTCATATCAAGGAGTAGGGGAAACTTTTCCCAAGGACTTGGATACAAGTGTGCCTAACATGTAGGAGAACTATGGAACCTGTACTTTCAGAAATAGTACGGCAGACTTCAAGGATATGTCAAAATGTGTGCTCTGTAGTTTGACATTGTAACAATGGCTTGACATCACTACAATTTTTATGAGTGACCAAAAGCAATAAAGAATTGCACCACAAATACTTAGACCTGAAGACATTTATCTGAACTCAAATTTTATAGCAAGTTTCCTTCTGAGGGGGGAAAAAAAGGATATTAATACTTCAGCTAAATTTGTATTAGACTAATACCACTTTGTCATTTTATCTTTATTTGATGATTTATTTATGAGGATGATTTAATTTCAAGACCTATACTATTTTCTGAGCTGTTACCATTTGAAATACTTCTATACCTCATGCTGTTAAGCCTTTGAACATACACACAATATACTTCTCTTACATCTAGCTTTCTTATATTATGGGAGAAAACAAACATTTTTAATTTATCAAAGAATGTCTTTCATTTCTTGCCTGCATTTTGTTTCCTTTATAAATAATTTTTATGTACAGTTTTAAAAATATAAACAAATCCTCCATGACATTCTTTCTGATCATTAGCGTTCACAGTCTCTTAGATCAAAAGTTTTGCTGGGTTTCTTTGTGAACATGAAAAGTCCTAATCCACATACTCAAGAAACTTGCATTAGAAATCTTTTCCTTCCATTATTTCTGATCTGTCTCAATAAATCTGAAAGGCAAGTGATGAATAATATAGTTCTGTTCAGATATCCCTTGAATTAATGGACACTACACAGTTTAAAAGAGGTTGAATATGACTGGAAACAAATGTTGATGGATTTTTCTTAAAATTTTTGAAATTCCAGTGTTTATCTTGATCCTATTAATGTTGCTCATGGCACATAAAATTACTTTTTTCAGAAATATACAATACAGTTATTTTAATGATAATTGGTAACAAAATAAGCAGGATACTTCAGGGCACTGACACTATTCTGCTTGCAGGTTGCTCACATTCTCAAGATTAGAAGCAGAACAAGAGTTAGCGCAATGAAAGCAAGTGGCTGCAAAAGGTATCTCCATTAATAGGTAGATAGTGAATAAATATTATTTTATGGAAAATGTGGGAAGAATAAGAATGCCTGTTCTTTCTCTTTGTCCTATATTTTGTACCTTCCGATTGAATTGTCCCCCAACTTCACAGCATAGGGAGCACTGTGAAAAAAATGGTGTTTCTTATTGCTGTTGTGTCCTTATTATCTCTGCCATTTCCTCAAAGCCATTTCACAAATTCCCTTCATTTCATCCTGCTTATATCCCTGCTGTCCCTGACCCATCATACCTCAAAATTTCATGTTCTTGCCATCCATCAGTATTTCAGAGAACCCCCTGTGTAACTCTTCACCCAGTGAACTCTGAAATTTTCCCCTTTGTCAAACAAAGATGTTTCATTTTTTATTTCATGAGTGTATTGTCAAATTTAAGTAATTCAGATCTTGTGCTCTCCCATGGCAGTGCAGTGGCTAGCTTTGCTGAGTGTGTAATTCTTGAGTAAGAGAGAGATGAAACTGCTTTACTGCCTCTGTGTCCAAAAGGGTCTCTAAATAAACATGCAGATTGCAGCATGGTTAAATCTTCATGCCTTTACATGACCTGGTACATTTGCTCAGTGATTCAGTAAGTCTGTTGCATTTTATTGGGGATTCATGCCCAAGGATGTAGAAAAAATTGGTGCCTGGAACATACCTCTATTTTGAGGTTTTTTTTCTGGAATGTGACAGTCATCATAATAGTACAGGTTAAAACATGGATCTAATTAGTGTTTGGGGCAGAGCAGAGGCTCGACAAGAGATTCTCTGAAATCTCCAGTAAAGAGCATTCTTCATTCTGTTCCTAGTCTGCAGGTATAAATTATGTGTCTAGCCATTTAAACTCCCCCTAGGTGTCTTCCAGAGGCCAATTTATACCAAGCCTGAGAAAGGTATTTCCAGAGAGTGCTTTATTCTTTATGGGAGATTTTATGATGAGTGTCTATCTTCCACTTGATGGTGGAGGGATCTTTGATTGGACAGCTGTACTGTTGAATCATATGAATTCTGCTTGAAAAGTACAGCTGTATACTGTAGATGAGGCTGAGTCCCTTTAGTCTTTCAAGTCCAGAGATTCCTAATAATGCTAGGCACAGAGGGTTGTTTTCAAAGACATTTAGATGCTTAGAGATACTTAATAAGATTTTCAAGATCACTGGAGTAGACTGGACATCTAACTTCCACTGATTTACCTGACATAGGTGACTGTTTGCTTATATAGGAGGTTTTTTTCCTTCGTAATCCATCTCAGCACTTTTCATAATCTTGTCCTCAAGTCTTATTTAATTTCTAAGGAATGTATCCTGCTTGTATCTATTGTATTAGGGTATGTCCAGGTAAAATGTGTTAAATCTCAGTCTTTAGACTATAAGAAAAAGAGTTTTCATTAAGCTCTTGTACAAGGTCATCAATTTTGCAATGTAGTCTGGAGGGCTGTCATGTGGAGTCATCACTTTTCCAGAAAACTGCTGGTACTTTTATACTTCAGCTACCATACTGTGATTGCTTTGCAGTTGGGTCAGCTGAAAATATTTGAAAAATGCCGTTCTCTTTCAAGAGAAACATTTTCATTTTTAGGGAGCGTGTTGCTATAAATATGGTGGACAGCAAAATACTATGCTTTGAAGGACTGCTGCTCTGAAGCAATACCATTTGTTCTTTGTTGTTATTCCCATGACAATAAGAATCCATTCAGGAACACTTTCTGAATGAAACTTCTGCTAGTGCTAATGGGATGACCACACAGACAGGAGACATCCAGTTTCACTCCTAATTTACCTTCAGTAGTTTCTTTAACCAGATCAGCATTTATTTAAAATAATGACTACCTGATTTATTCCCCTGTCCCAGTTTTCACTTTGCTCTCATTCTGCCAGTCTGGAGTGACAAGAATTTTTCTACTTGTCTTAACTTTCTTTGGACAATAGATTTTATTTTTAAAAAATGTTATTTTTAGATTGGTATGTTTTTTAAAGGACTGTCTGTGAATAAAACACATATACTTGATAGAATTTGAAACAATTTCTGTTAAATCCTAGATAGATATACCTATGCTCTGCAAGTTACTACACATTTAAAACCTCAGTTCTTTTTCAGTGTCGTTTTGTCTACCTTGTTGTTTCCCTCTTGCCAGGAAGAAATGGACTAAAGTCAATTAATTAGTGGCAATACATATCGCAAATAAGAACTGCTTAGATTGTTTTATGCTGAAAGTCCCTGTAAGTGCAGTGTGTTACTCCTCAGAGCAGCACTCGGGGCCTTCTCTTCATTGTGCTGCTGTAACAGAGGTCAGATGGTGCCCTGTGCCCACATCCTGGGCTTCTCATGCCCATGTTCATCAGAGATTTTGCAGCAGTGAGAGTTACAGCCTATGGAACTTCCTGGCAATAGGGATGCCAGGGCAAGATGCCTGGGGAAGAACAAAATTCCATGCAGATATGATGATGTTGTAATTGAACACTCAGTTAGATGCTAGGAATTTATCTGCTCTGGTAGGATCACCCAGGAACTGTATACATTGAACACACACTATTAAAGTCTCTGATTCCATTGGCACATGACAGAGAGACTCAAATCAGTTCTAAAAGCATTTGCAAGCAGCTCCTGCTGCAACAAAGATAATATGGGCACAGCTTTTCAATTGTGTAAAGAATAGGCAGCATTATTTTAAACTTCCATCTTTCAGTTGTTCCTTACAGACAAAATGCTAACTTGAGTAATTTTTAAAGCTAATTATGTAACAGGGATTTAAAAAAAATAGCTCTGAAATTCTTAAAATGGATACTAAAAAATTCAAAATCCTGGTATGACAGCTGCAGTAGTAATACCTATGGTTAAATTTTGCTAGAATTTCCTCTGTCATACAAGCTCAAAAATACCTATCTTATTTTGAAATATCTTCTTCTTTTCATGACCTAGGTACAACGTTTATTACATGCTATTAACTTTCAGTAGCTGTGCAATAAAACCACGTGCCCTTGAGTACATATTTTGTATGCATATAATGGAATGATTTCCTACTGAGTGAGTTAAGCAGCATTTTTTTTTTTTGTCTTACACGAACTATGATGGACCACAGGCTTTCCGAATGCAACTGTGGCAAATTAAGCCTGACCTTTGCTAATGGGGATTCCAATCAGTTGGAAACTGTGAAAAATAATCTGTATTGGTGCTTTTCCTGTCGACTTGAAGTTTCATGCTCTTCAGCAGATATATTCTGATATATTCCGCCACAGTATACTGGAGTGGCTAAGGAGAATTTGGGGACAGTCCAAGTTCTCTCAACGTTGTGTTTTATTTTAATGTCAGTCACTGGCAAGTTTCTGAAATTGATTTTTTTTCTCCATGCAGTGAGATTTACCTTTAACCTTTCACTAACCTATGTAAGACTTACAGAGATACCATTAACATTCGTGCTGTGTTGAAAATAATTAGTCTTCATTATAGTGGATGGTGTTGAGAGCAAACATTCACTAACAAGTCCCAAAAATGGTTTATTTAGTTACATGTGAGTGAAAGAGTTATAGCCTCTAATTTGAAAGTCAGTCATAGGGATAACATGAACTTTACTCCTGTCATGAAACCTAGAATTCAAGACCCAATTGTGAAGTAAACATTGACTTAATTTATCTTTTATGGAAAAGTATTTCTTTGAAACGTTGTGATTAGATTCTGATAGCGTGTGCATTGATAATGCTGTTCTATGCAGTTTCCCAATTAAAAGCCTCTACAAAGGTATTTAGAACACATTGGTCTTCAGAAATGTTAAGTAAAGTCTGCTGTATAGTTGAACTGTTCTCTGTGTACTTCATATGAATAGACTGACATCTGAAAATTGTAAACTGCATGCTTGATTGCCAAGCTGGTTTCCTGAAAATAAAATGTTAGGCTGAGTGCCAGTACAGGGATCTAATGTCTGGATTATACAGTCCAGTAAGGCCCTAATCACCTCAGAAGCATATCCAGATAAGATGACACTGTCTCAGTCTGATGGTCACTGTCACTTAATGATCATGCTCAGGTATAATGATTCTGACTTTAGTTTGAATTGATAAACTGAATTGTCAGTCATTAGGGTAGTCTTGATAGAGATAATTCTTTAAATCAGTCTGAAAATTGAGTTGTTTTTTCCTGCTGGTGTGTCTTCATGTAGCTCTTAATAACAATTCATCATTAGTTTCCTAGCTTGAATTTGACAATGGATTTGTTTTGTTCCCACTGGGTCACTTCAGAGACTTGGCTCAGTGCAAGCAGGAGCAAGTCCAAGCTCTCTTGATGCAGAAATAGCAGAGCTACAGCTATTGCAGGCACATTAAGATGAGAAGAGAAAAACATGAAAAATCCAGTTAATTGATCTTTTGCAAACATGATCAGGGAAATTATTTACTCTGTTGAAGGCAAGAGTAGCTTAACCATTAACTTCAGAGAAGAAAATGTTTTATCCGGTGCCTAGTATGTCAAGTCACGTGAAACGTAAACAAAACAAGATTTTTATATGTTGTTTTTGAGAACAAAAATACTTTTTTTATTTTGGTATATCTGGAAAGACCAGGCAGGAATGCAGTCTAAAATTTTTATGCATACAGGAAGTAAGGAGCAAACCTGGAGTTAAGGAACTTTACCTTCCAGATGAGAACTGTAAATGGATGTATGATGTGGAGGTTCCCCTCCTGTGGGGTTCCCCCCCTCCTCCCCGGAAGAGGGGACCCTGGGGTAGAAGCACGCCCTGGACACGGGGCTTCCCTCTGCTGATGCTGATGCACCCAGGTCCTGTTTCTCCTGTTGGCCATTTTGAATGTCCCCCGCCCTGAGAACTCTCTGCTTTAGGTTGGGTCTCCCATGAGTCTTCAGCCTTTGTGCAAGAGTCTTTGTGCCCAGACTTGCAGCCATGCGGGCTGGAAATAAACATCTCTGAAACAACTATGCAAAAGACCCTTCCTTATTCTTTCCACTGGCACCACTGTCTTCGGGAAGTTTGCACGAATCCTGACTGCAACAGTATTACACTTGGGGACCTCAGTCTCAGAAGATTAAATTACTCAAAAGGTATCTGACAGACCCGGGAATGAATACACATCTTCTGAGTTTTAGTCCAGTGTGTTTCAACTTAAAGGCAAGTTCTTCCCAGTTTTAATATATGCTTCCTTTATGGGTTTAAGTGTGATTTCCAGCTTAATGAACTATTTGTAGCAGATTTATCAATATCAGGACAGTCAATTTAGTTGGAGTTCATGCTGGAACATAGATATATAAACCTGGAAGTAGCAGATCAAAAAGAAAGCATGGGGAAACAAAAGCATTCTTGCTAATGTCTTGGGACTGAACTCAGTTCAAAGAAATTCTCATGCTTCTGTATCAAGATCAAATTACCCTAGTTGCATAACTTCTGCTTGAAACAGGATTGGGACAAAATTATTAGCTAATGATTTACCTAGCTTCCAAAATTAGTCTGAGGGAATGAATGAATTCTGGCATTTTCCTTTTGTTTTAGCTTATTCTTATTGTTCATATTTATGATATAGCCACTTTTTCTTTGTTGTGCATACTTGTGTTTCATCAGTAGATTAGAAAATACTATGAATTATATCAAAACTTGTCAGATCATTATTTGACTGAATTCTGTGGAAAACCATGTTTAAAAAATGGCACAAATTAAAAAAAAAAAACTGATCACAAAAGATGCCTTTGTTTTTTCACTGAAAATGTACATTTTCTCCATGAGAAGGAAAACACATTTCCTGAAAGTAAAATTGTTTTTGTATCTGCAGAAATTGCAAAATCATTATGTGTTTCTGTGCTATGTTCTGAGAAACTTTGGGGCTTATTCTAATGCATGATTTACTTCAATTATAATTCAGAGTAATGTTCAGTGATTACTTTCATGGAAACCAATTCAGAAGGGCCATTCTTGTAGTAGAGACAGTGACATTTCTATCCTTGTAAAATTAAAGAATGGAGATAAACACTGTTTCTAGGGAAATATTATCTTTTCTATTGTATAATGTACTGTAATTAAAAAAATTAAATACTTGCAACTACATATTCCTCAATGAATGGACTTACTGTGAAACAAGGTCTGTTTTTTTCACTGAAAAAACTCTTATCGACAAGCCTGAGCTGTAATTCTGCAAACTTTTCTCTGCTTGAGTAATCCTATGAAGCTCAATGGGGCTACACAAACACATAATCACGTAATTGAAAACACAGTTTTAAGTATAGCTGAACATTGAGCACACAAAGAAAACAGACGTTCAGATAAAATAAGAAAGTAGACCCCTTGTGTCAAAACTGCAATGGATTTTTCAGAAAGGCACAGTTGGAGAATTTGTGTTGTTATCTTTATGCCTTTCATAAGATGTGTATCTGTCACTGTCCTCCAGACAGAAAATATAAGTGAAATCCACGGACTTATATGAGGTTTAGAGCTGTGTTTTCCTAGTCATGCTTTAAGTAACTTCAGTGTTTAGGATTTTGAAAACTGAGTCCCTTTCACCTAACAAACTGTGATATTGCCAAGGCAAGTAACTTCATATACTTTCTGACAGTGTTGTTTTAATCTATTTTAGGTAGTAATATTACTGTAACTGTAATGATCTGGGGCTAAAGGTGATGCAATATTTATAGGCAGAGGTAGTATCTTTTTTTTTTTTAATTCTCATATAATTGGAAGGATGCAAAAACTTTCTGATTATAGTATAGACACAGGTTTTGTAATTTAAACTTGAAGAAGAGTTAATGTGTGCAGGGCTGCTTGAAGAAATCAGATCAACTTTTTTACTCAGCCTGTTTTAACTTGGATCTGTGAATATTATCTTCAGGAATCAGGTGCAACTCCTACCTATTCAGCCCTGGATTTCTCTGTTTGCATCCATTACTAGTGTGGACACTAACTACATGGCAGTTTTTCTGAATATTAGAAAGGCAACTGAAAGGGGCTTCCATTGAATTCACGTTCGTAGGTGTGATTGCTCTGGGTAAACAGCTTTCGGTCAGTGCTACCCGAGACTAGCTGGCAAAGGTAGGAGTGAAAAGCTCTGCAAACCTGTATAATTCCCTTAGTTTTCATGCCCTTGCTTTTATTGGTTTCTGAAATGGTTTTTTCTTGTTGTGATGTAATTCCTCTTTTGTATTTGGAAAAACATATACTACTAAGTACAGAATGAATGATTGTGATGTATTTTCTGAGGAAGACAGTGTTGCGCTTTGTGGGTCTTATACTAAGAAGAATTTTTTGTCCTTATTATGAAATTTTAAATCAATGAGCTGATGAAACTCATGGGATTCACTATAATTTGCAAATTTCTGTCTGACAGTGCCATGCTTCAATAAATGTTAATGATTTTTTGTCATTTGATTAATTCTTGAAGACAACTAATTTTCCTCCAGGAAGGAAGAATGCAGTCACACCAGTGATCTAATGGAGGCAGGTAAATTCTAATTGTTTGCCCGTGTTTTCCCCATAAATTAATGCTTTAAAAAATTATTCAGATCATCCGACTAAATAAAAAAAAGAAATGGAGGTTGGCAAAATTAACATACTCACTGATAAATTGTCAGGCAAGGTCTACCCATTTTCTCCCAAGATCATAGTGAATTTCACAGTTAACTTATCTCTGCTTTCATTATAGTTGGGGAGAAAAAGATTGATTAAAAAACAGGAATCAAAAATTCTTACTAAAGTGGAAATATTTCGTAGAGAAAAAAGGCTGTTTGAAAAATCAGTTCCATATATAGTTCTTTTGTCTATGTACTCTAATTCTTTAAACTCATATTTTTCTATTGTCATTGATAAACCTGTGGTAAAGATGTAATTCTGAGTGCTAAGTTTATACTGCAGAAATAAAATAAAGTGGCAGAAAGTATTCTAAGTCAGATATAGTATTTTGAATCATTATTTATTCTGAATATTCTCACTTAAACTTTAAAGAAAAATGTTTGAAGTGGTAGAGAACAGGTTAAGAATATATAGTCTTTTCAATTTTGTTAGCAAGGTGTTGACAGCCTCCTACTACCTAAAGGGGGCCTACAAGAAAGCTGGAGAGGAACTTTTAGAAGGGGATGTAGTGACAGGACAAGGGTGATGGCTTTAGGCTGAAAGAAGGCAGGTTTAGATTTAAGAAAAGAATTTTCCACTGTGAGAGTGGTGAAGAACTGTAACAGGTTTCCCAGACAAACGTGGATGCCCTGTCCCTGGAATTGTTCAAGGCCAGGTTGGATGAGGCTTTGAGGAACCTGGTCTAGTGGAAGGTGGCCCTGCTTATGTCAGGGGAGTTGGAACTACATGACCTTTAAGATCCTTTCCAACCCAAACCATTCTATGATTCTTCACAGGTGAAAAATAATTGGGAAGAACATTAGTTTGTTTAATGTAAAGTGTAATTACATCAGTATCCACCAAGACATTTAATAGCTCACAAATTATTGACTAGATCATCATCTGCATTACAATTGCAGCTATACTCAGTTCTTTAATGAAACCAGCCACTTTAATGGCAGAAAACAGAGTCAAGTAAATGATGACTGAAGTGTCTGCTAGCTTTTTCTTTAAACTGTGATTTCAGTTTTAATTTTTTAGAACTTATTATATTGAAGATTAAAGCACATTTTTCAGTGTATCATTTAAATCAGTCATGACTAAGTTGATACCAGTGGGCAACGTGTTTGAATATTTCATCACAAAGTGATGGAGCATCTTATCTTGCTTGTTAGAGTGCTTTTACTCACCAGTCCATTCTGCTCTCTTATTTGACATGACCTGAATAAAGAATGACCAAAAAGTTCAGCAAGGACAGAATAAAAGAGCTATATCAATAGAGGAAAAAAAAGTATTTAAAGTCCCGATGATATTATTGCCTTAATTCAGTCAATGCTATGGAAATAGTTTTCTGAGTTATTCAAAGCCATGTAATGATGTTTGGCTTGCACAAATATAATTTAGTAAAGCAAAGCAAATAGTTCTTCTTGTAAACAGAAACTAAATATAGTTGAAATTGATTTTTTTCCCTGTAAATTATGGAGCTCACTCTTCAACTTTAAATATTTTTTTTGCACTCCAATCTCTTGTCAGACTAGGGGAGCAACTTTCCTTTCTTTATGATTCTCTTGAGATCAAAAACTGTTCAGAAAACCTTAAAGACATTCAGAAATATAAGCTTTTTTCTCTAAGTACTGTAAATCAGCTAGAACCATTTTGTCTATAGGCCATTAGAATCAGTACAACAGTCTTACTCCATGACTTACTGCTCTACTGAAATGTTTAGACTGTTCCTTGGGACAGCCTCAACAAGCTGAAATTATCCATTGACAGTGCATCCTCTACCTGACATGCTTTTTATACTGGCAGCATCCTTTTCCAAGGGACAGTGTTTGCCACACCTTGATACTCTTTCTGTGAGACTCTAAAGCCCAGGTCAGCTTAATGTGACGATGGCTTTTATCAGATCAGTGAAAACTCTGCAGAGTTCAGGTTTTTCTTTCAGCTTTCAGATCTGGAGAACAAAAATCACACAAAATCCTCTAGTGTGTCAATACCTGCCAAGATGCTGGAGCTCTCTGGATGTAGGAATAGTAACTGGGAATCCAAGAGGTAATACCTAGCTGTGGCTGGGAGTACCTGTGCTGTCTGCAGCTGTTTATGTTAAATTAGAATTTCTTTTGTTTGTCTCATATATCTCAACAGTAGCTGATAAGAAGATTGACAGTTTCCAAATCAAACAGACAATCAATGCAATTGTTCAGTTGGGACTTTGTGACCTGTTTTACAGATGTCAGAGGAGATGGCATCCAAAGTAACTTCCATGTGTCCTGTACAGAAATCACCCTGTTGACTTAATTTGCTGACCAAGGGAAAGATAGAACCTAACACATCACCCTTAGCAGCCATACAGAAAAAGAGCAGATGCTGAATTTGGATTTTGCTCTCTTAACTGGTGATGTTGTATTCATATAATGCCTAGAAGCCACAAAGAAAGAAAACGAAGTGAGTATGTTGCTTGTCAGCCTGCAATTTGTCTGTATTGGCATTTCACCAGAGGTCTTTTATCAGATGCATTCATTTTGGAAAACTAATGTATTTATCTTTGTGTTCACTCACAAAATATGTAGCAATAAATAGCATGAAACAGTTCTAGGTTTATACTTCTGCTTACAAGATTATGAATATCATAGTGTATTTATTCTAGAAAAGAATATTCAACATAAACCAGCATTTGTGTGACACAGTTTTCTAAGAAAAAGAACAAGTAGTTCAACGAGCAGTGACAATAAGAACTGGCTCTTGTGAAGTTGTGTCTGGAGTGCGAGCACCTCTGCGAACGTGTGGTCACACTCGAACAGTACCAACAAATAGGCATGAGGGGCTGTACTTGTAGGATGTTAAAAAGTGTTAATGAATGTGAATTCAAATTTATTACTTTTCATAAGTTGGAAATTAACACAAAACTCTCTTCTGCTGCATATATTAATAGAAATTAGGGGGAAGATAAAAATTTGACATCTTTCCTCCTTGGTCACACTTGTTCTAGCTGGACAATAGTTAAAGAACTATTGAAGGAAACTAAGCAGGCTGGTAAATATGCACTGAAGGGCACTGCAGAGGTGTTTTCTGAAATTGTGATGGAAAGGTTTTTGTGAGATAAACTACATATATAAAAGTGAGATACCACGGTTGTGTAGATTAAGGACTGTTTAAATAATTCAGAAAATAGTCAAAATGAATAATTTTCTGCAAACAGAACACTTCAGAATTCACCTGACTCTTTAAAAGGGCTTTAAAGTGATAATTAAGTGTTTGAGAGGAGCTATAATACTTGGGGGATTATCTTACACATGAAGAGAGTCCTATTTACTCTAGATCAGTCAAATAGGAATAATTTTGAAATTTAAGGAAGTTATTAGAGAAAGGTGATGATTGCCAAAGTTCCTCAACATGCCATCAAGAGATATATTCGAGATATATAATATAATTTAATTTCAGTGAGAAGTAGAGTGATACAGAGAAGTAGCATCTGCTGAAGCAGGTGAAATTTGGCCATGCAATGTAATGAAAATAACTGTCCAAAATTAACAATGCCATCAATTTGTGAAATGTCCTTCCTGACTATGTTTGTATGGCATAACACAGAGCTGCAGAGAGAGGCTACAGTTGGAGTTGAGCGTCCTGCCAAGGACTGTGAAGGCAATATAGCTGTGTTAGTGTGGCACTATCAAGGTTGATGAGTGCTTCTCAGCACACAGTGTAAGATTATGTGCAGTTATAAACACAGTAGTATTGTGGTTTGTGTCTGTGCTGGCCGGGTATTTTCCCAATGCCCTGAACTGAGTTCTACGGATGAGCACTTTGGAAGAGATGCAGTGGCCTCAGCAGTGACTGGCTGCTGGTGGATGTAGTTATGCATGGAATACATAGGAATAATGTGACTACTTTTTGTGAACCTACAAAAATAAAGAAATCAGTGTTTTTCTAGCATTTGAAACTAACATTTTAAGTTAATACGGAGAAGTATATTCTAATTTCAATGATTTAATGAGAAATCCAATGTATAATATATTCTGTAAATGTTCCATCCCATTCTAAGCAGTATGAGATGCTCCAGGACCCTATTCCAATGGCTGGTTATTTTTTTTTTTATTTAGAATTTTAAAACTATGTTTGCATATAACTTGATTTCTGAGTGTTTTGATCTGTTTGTCCAGAATGTCCAGAATTTTTACAAAGGATACAGATATGTCTGAATCCCTACTGCTCATGATGTCAACTGGTAATGTGAAGTATGTGAGGAGATGGTGTTAAATGAAATAAAATCTGAATTTTTGATTGAAAGATGCATTATCTGCATCTCTGTGCTGTTCCTGTCTGAGACAGAAGCTCAGAAGCTTAGACTTGACAGCCACAATTATGAAATTGGCATACCAAAGAGAATTTTTTGTTTCAAAGAGTTAAATCCCAGTTAGTGTTAGAGCTACGTTATTGCACCTCTCTCCACAAGAAACATTGCATTTCCCCAGGGAAACACACTGGAAAACAAACAATGAGAAATTTAAGTTTAAAAAATATTTTAATCACAGTGATTTCTCATGGCTTTTGTATATTTTAACAATTTTTAAGAAGCACATGCAGATTGTTTTTTCCTGCACTGATTTGTAGCACAGGAAAAGGGCTTTAAGACTAATTGCCCACCAATGAGAATTTGTACATTACATCTGAATTTATCTTTTATGAAGTGAATAAACATGGAAATTTTCTAAAACGCTAAGCTGCACCACAAAGCTTACAATATTTAAAAGGTATAGATCAGAATTTAAGTAAGCTACACATTTATTATAGAATGGATCTGACAAGATCTGTGGTTAACAACATGTAGTCAGTGGTAATAGAAATAAAACCATGTTTAGTCATCTTCCTAGGCCTGATTAGGCGATGAATACCTGAGAGAGAAGAAAAACATGGTCTGGATGCAATTATATGGGAAATTTATTCTTATGTCTGACTGCAAAGCTTTCCATGTTTGTACGCAGTTTGTAGGATTAAAGTTGAAAGAGAAATATTCCTGTATTCTTTATCCCTGATTCATCCTTGTTAATCTTTTTTTCCCCTCTTTTTCTTTTCTCTGCGGTTTCATGAGAAAATAATTCTTCAAAATGGACTTGGATTTAACCCTCTGTATCTGCCTCTTGCCTCCTGGATTTTGGCAGGTTTGAAAACCATAGCCAGGTATGAATTTCTCTTTGCAATTTCTTTTTTCTTTTCAAATTGCCAATTCATTTGCAGGACTCTTGTGTAGCAGCTTTCATTGGTATGCATATGAACTCTTATGATGAAGTTTAAATATTTATCAGCACAAGTTATCTAGGTGTAATGGTAAAACTTTTCATGGTATTTCTTTCACATACAGAAAGAAGCTTGGGATAATATACTGGTGTATCAGTAGTGTTAGTGTTAGCATCAGCTAGTCTTCTTTCACTGTACCCAGAAATACACAGCAAAGATGTTTGGTGGTGACAGCCTTGGCAGTTAGGTAACCAAACAATGTGGTATTTCTAGTGCCATGGAGTGTTTCACTAATTAGGTAAACATGGCTCTGCACTGATATTGGGTGATGGTGCGTTTAGATTTGTAATTGCTTTTCCCTCAGCTGCTGCATGATACCTTGTTGCATAATATCACCGAAATCATGCAGCTACAATTGTATGATTTTATTAGGCCATTGTCATCAGAAATCAAAGTAGCTCTAATGTATATTCATACAGAATTTGTTTGAGTGGGAGTGCTCCTGTCTTTCTAGAAAGATGGGTAACTTGGTGATTTTGTCACGCATCCAAAAGAGAAAGGCCACATAGAGGAATTTAGGGAGACCACCAGTCAATTCCCTTTCCTTTTCCTCCTTGTTGCCTTTTAAGTTTTTTTTCAATCAGTGAAACAGTATTTTAGCTGTTAGCAGGTGATGGAATGAAATCAGAATCCTGCTGAATAAAAACCAAAATGCAACATTCGAATAAAAAACCAGAAAACCTATGGTAATGAAAAGTCAAAAAAAAGAAGCCAGGGAGACTTAACAAGCTATCACAATGATAGGGTTTAGGTCAATGTAGTCTATAAATAGCAATTTCAAAGTAAATTTTATGTCAGTTTGAAAAATCATATCTTTAAAAAAATATTCTACAGCTGATGCTGATTATCATTCTGTGACAGTACTGGGGGGGAAGAAGTCAGAAAAATTAAAACCTTCTACTTCTATGTTAAAGATAGATTCTGATATCATCTATGACAGGTCATGCTGGGACTAAGTGTATTGAAGTAAATACCATGAGGTATTTTGAAACAGATGCATTTACATCATAATAAGGCTTGCTGTTGAAAATTCTCTTTTCAGTAAGACAGAGTAAGATGGCTTAAACACTGATATTCAATTTGTGGTGTAAAGATCTTATATATAATTTTAGACTCTTAACGATCAGCAAGTTACAAGTAGATCATTCCAAAAGGTATTGTGTATGGTGGTGACTGAAACCACTGTAACCCTCCAACAAAGCAAAATTATTCCGTTGTGCTTGTTCTGTATTTATGTGGATCCCCTAAAAGTCAGCTTGATCCCATAGAATTAAGTTGTGAGGCATTTAATACATAAGCATTCAAACTGACTAATGATATCACTCTGACTAAAGTAGAACTTTAAAGTAGATGCTTTCTGTAAAAGCATCATCATACTCATAGTCCTCTTGTTTCATTTACTTGGAGGCGATCGTGTAACACACGTGATTTCCTAAAGCAAAACAGAAATTAAAAACCCTCAGTGCTCAAACTACTATTTAGAAAGAAAAAAACCTCAAAAAGCCCTACATAAAACCACTAGTCTCTGTTCATAAAAAACTGAAAAGGTTGAAAAAAAGTAAGTTAAGGACATTGAGTGTTACACTCCCAGGCTGGTGGTAACACTTTATGACTTCCCTGTAACACATACAGCAGAGTACAGCAGCTTTTGTGTTGATTTACTAGCACATTGTAATCATTCTGATGAAAGAGTGAGAAAATGTAATGGCATTTAATCTTTGACTTGCACTGGACTCTGGAACAGATCCATTTTTACTAATTCTACATTGCCTATGCTTGCAAACTGGGGAAAATGCTGTAGCAGACTAAAAGCACAGGAAACAGCTTGATGCAATTGTCCTCTCAGTGCAGAATAGTGCCAATGCCAGTGTGGTTATTATGCATACAGTTATCACTCCTGCCTTCCTTTTACTTTGTTCTTATTCTTTTTTTCTCTTTCTGCTAAAAAAATTATCCATTTGACAACTTCTTAATTTCCAAGTTGGAGTTCTACATCTCTATCACAGTTTAAATATTTAAAAATTGACCTGGTGTTTCTATAAATTGAAAAAAAAGGCAGAACCAAAAATCTTTCTGCCAAAGCCCTATGAATCTTATCTATATGCCTGGGGAAATTTTGAAATGTAATAAAGTCCTAAATTCCCCAAGGTTGCATCATATAAGCCCCTTTATTTCATGTGGGAGCCTAGAAACTTTTACACATGGGCTCTGAAGACTTCAGAAAATATTAGCGGAATGTGACAGAAATTCACATTCAAAGTATCCGAATTTTTAATCCATCTTCAAGTTTAGTAGGAACAACAAACTACTTGCCTTAGTAAGAATATTTATTTGACTAAAACCGGGATGCTGGGGAAAGCTGTATTAAATACAGAGTTGCAATTTACATGTGGAATCCATTATTGTGACATAATACTTATTTACTGTTTCAGGTCATCACACAATTCTAAAAAACAAAGCAATATAAATAAAATCTTTAAAGCTTAATGGGTAATGTAACATCTCATGTACTGACTGTTGTCACAGGGTAATACTATAAATCTTTATACTTCAATTTAATTTAGGACACAGAAGAAATCCATTTACAAGCACTTAAGCTGTGTTAGGATGTTGGTTGTACTTCCTTGGTCATTTCCTTAGGGTTTACCACAATGACCCGAGTTATAGAAAAACTATTTCAAGCCGAGGGAAAAACTGACCTGGGTTCAAGCTAAAAACAAATGTTCTGACAACTCAAGTTTAACTCATCTGTCAGTATCTCCAAGTTCTTTCCAAGAAACAAAACATTGGGTTTTTACTGTTATGTTGGTTCTTAATCTTCAATAGATACAGGTATACTGGGAGTAGGAGAAAGAAGCTAGAGGAAGAACAGTTCTCTCCCTAAATGAGAGAACAACTACCAAAATGGAATCTGACCTTTAACTGTGAGTAATGGAAACAGGCAGCTTCCTGAATGGAAATTCTATTCCAAGAAACAGTTCTGTCTTAGTGGAAATCAAAATGCTGTTGACAGTAGTGGCTTCATACTTTAAGTATGATAGGACAGGTATAGTGAACAATTATTGCTATTTGGATTAGATAAGAAATAGCAAATTTACTTTAAGGAAATTGTCAAAAGGTCTGGTACAGTTAGAAGCTGTTATCTAGTAAATCAAACAGAAAAAGATGACAGGTGGTTTGCCATAGTTGAGAAACATAAGAAATAGCTACCGTTTTCACTGCACATATGAATAGATTACAAAATGCCATTTAATTCAGACTGGTAACTAGGGGAGGGTGCACAACCTGTCTTCCTAGCAGAAAAAGACATCTGTCTTATCCACCGTTCATTGTGGACTAACAGTGTTTTGTCACATTGCACAAAATCAGTACACCCTCATTTTCCAAAAGCAGGAAAATTTCCAGAGGCTTTGTTTTGGCTCTGTACTTTTTCATGTATCCTACCAACATTACTTGCTATCTCTGAGATACTGTATAAACATTAATTAATTATTCCTTGCCATAAATTTGTGAAATAGATTATTATTTTAAACATTTCTACACCATCATTTTTGCTAAGGGTAAAATTGAAAATTAGAGACTTTTAAAGGCAAAAATGACATTTTTGTTCTTTCTGCTTGAATTATTTTCTGTGGACTGGTTTGATTTAAACAGCAGTGGTAAAATGCCCATTTCTCTTTGTAAGAGATCTGCAAGGGATAAGGATAATCTGAGAATGTGAAGAACATCAAGACCTTATTTTCCATTCCCTGATGGCTCATGACATTATCAGGCAGATTATCATTATATAAAGAAGGCATTGCTTGTGTCAGAGGCAGTGCTTTGTAACAACCAGTCAGAGCCAACATGAAAGGTCCATTTAATATCTTGGAAGTGATGGCCAGCTTTTGGAAATGAAGCCCATAAAACTCCTTGGGACATTGAGAATTTGTTACCAAGTCTCCCAAGATACATCAACAATTCTGCTGAATCCTGGTGGAGCATGGTACTCAGGTTTTTAGCCTCAGCTACTTTTTCCTGCTATTACAAGTCTAGTGGGCAAAGCAAATACATCTGGAAAACTTAAAATTAAAAGGCCCTTTGCAGAAGACAAATGATTAATTTATAATTGGAAATACAGGGACCAAAAATTGTAGTTGAAGATCTGTATTTACTCACCCACAGATGAAATAAAAGCAGTTGACTCTGAAATGACTGTTCACTATCTGAATTTTAAATGTTCTTGTTTGCTTGGGAGGATTTTATGGGAATTTTTAATAGAGTTTGAATAGTTGAAAATCAAGAAAATAACATTTTTTTTACAATTCTTACATAGGAAATTGCCTCAATGCATTGAATGGTCTGCTCTACATAACTTACCTGGTTAGTTTAATTGTAAAGTGGAGCAAATATTTTGGTTGTGCTGGAGCTGTCTTAACAGAAATGAAAGATGGGAAAGGCATATTAGGTCACCTTGAGGGCAAACTCACAGGTGCTGGAAGCTGGTATAATTGCACTGACGTCAATTCCCATTCTTTTCACTTGGAACTGCAGATGCTCAGCCCCCCTGAAATCCCTGACGTGTGTTCAGATTGCTCTTTTTATTACAACACAGTTTTTAGTGCATAGCCCCCTACATTTTTGCTCATTAATGTGATGATGTATTGACTAATATAAACTTTCCTGTACTACTGTATATTTTCACCTTTAGCATATTTAGCAGATTTAGGCTTTGACAACTTAATGCAAGTAGAATGATACTTGCACGTTTTATACCAGAAAGCCAGGAGTCAAACCAGAAGAATCTGCTAGTGCAGTTACAGAGATATGTCATAGCTTCATAGCTTCATAGCTTCAAGTCTGGAGTGTTTTGATTGTGAGGGAATGAAGTGAAAATGTGGTGCAAAAGAAAAACGCTTTGCAGAAACCATCAATAAGTAATGACTTTTTAAACAAAAATTCCAGTTCTTTTGAATTCATTGCCACTGAGATATACTTCAAAGAATGTTCTAAACAGAAAGTTTAAGAATAAGTGTTGACAGATTTCTATATATTATATATGGAAATTATAATTTAAATATAATTAATAAATTATAAATTTATCTATTTACCATTTTCCCAATTGTTCAAATATTTTCATTTTTCTGAATTGTCATCTAGAGGATTTATGAAAGTGCAGCATAGGGTAGAATTAAGCAGTCAGAAAGGGATATTTTAGAAAATGTTAAATGTATTTTAAGTAACTAGCAAGTGGGATAGTTTCTGGGTTAGAGATGCTGCTTAGAATCATAGCACAGCAGAAACTTAGACAGTGAGATGGAGAAATCGAGGACACTTGTATCTACTCTGAGTTCCAAGGAAAAATGTGGTTACTATAGCAACTGCCACATTACCCTTATGCAGTCTGTGAAATAGATTAAATTGCTGAAAACCTCAAGGTTTTCTTTGACTCTGTCGAGAACTGCAGCTAAATGTGCTGAAGTTACTTAATCAAATGTATTTTAGTGTGCATATTCTTACCTGTTACTTACTGAAACTTTAGCTTGTTACTTTAGCTTAGGGGTCTTTTTGTAGCATATACTAATTCCAAATAACTTTGTCATGTTTGTTTACTGTTTAGGTGGAATCCACTTGGCTATATGTACATACAAGGTAGACATTGGATGTGTGAAACATACTATAGAAAATTTCCTGCCATGAGATATAGCCAAAGGGTTTAGAAAATCAAAGTATTTTGTTACTCTAGGAAGTTTGTTTGGAGACCATCCTAAGATTCTATAAAAAAATTAATCACTATGGCAGCAGAAAGCAAGTCATGTGTTTTGTTTTTGGTGGAAATTCACTCTGCGGGCTCAGTGCAGTTGGTCAACAATTGCAGATAAAGTCATCTAACATACATCCATTATTTGAACACAATTTCATGCTTTATGTTATAGGTGTTTAAATTCAGTGATTCTGAGGAGTGATGATTTATGTCTTCCTGATATGTTTAAACACCTCAAAAGTTTACCTAAGATGCAGGGAAATTTTGCTGCAAATATTTTTGGATGGTGTTCATGCAGAACAAAATACAAAATAAACATAGGGTGCAGCTGTAGAAAACAACATTTTTCTTTGAACAGCTGAGATGCCACAACATCTCATGCTGTGCTAGGAAAACTATAGATATTTTGAATTGTAGGCCTTTTGGGCCTCCCCAAGCTGTGACTTATGACAGAGAAAGTAGGTATTGTAGTAGACATACCTAGAATAATTTAAAACTGCAGTCCTGGCATTATATGCATTTGTATGGGGTAGTAGGTGTTTTTGTTGCTGTTATTCTAGACCATTTCCTCTGTTCTAGGGAGGTAATATTTTAGCACTGAGGGTTGCTGTTGATTCTTCCCCCTGCTTAATAAACAGTTTTTGTTATCTCCTGCTGCCTCTGTTCTGGGCTAGCTCCACTGGGGCAGGGAGCAAAGCACCTGGCAGAGGCAGGGTTCTTGGTTGCTTTGGTGCTGTTTTTTTTCTAACGTGACATGGAAAACTCTGCTTGCTTTGCATGTTTACTTATTTCTCCCTCTCAGTTAGATTTCCCAAGGTCTTGAGTATGTGGCAGCCCCTCCAGAAAGCAATTGGGTATGGTTCTTCCAAAGGTCTGAGTTTTCACCTGACCTCCTAACTGGTCACCGCCTATCCTTCCCTTTCTGAATTTAACTCTTTAGAGCTCATTTTTCATTTTTCATGTCCCCTTGGCAAATCCTGACAGTCGTTGAAGCTTTACTTTGTTCAGATGGTCTATCTTTTTTTTATCTTTTTTAGCCGGTGTTTCTTATTGATTTATGTATCTGTTTGGTGATTATTTGGTGATGTGACTGTGTGGTACTGTATGTTCTGTTTATTGGACAAAGTTTCAGACTGAAGTAGTGCTTTCTTCCACCCGTCAAGGTAATTTCTGTTTTTCCCTGAGAGGACACAGAAGTCGGGTGCTGAAACATTAGCAAGTCTTTTGTAATGAGTGACAGTTATTTAATTTACTTTCTGTACCTGATACAATAACTCTTACAGCTTATTTGAATATGTCACTTGGTATTTTACATAGAAGTGCTGCATCATTTTCTTTATAACATTCTTACTTGTAGATTTAACAGCACCAGGTTATCTAGGACTGCAGTTATTGGCTCTATGTGTTTATGAAATACCTTATCATAAATATTCATGATTTTTGTGTATTTGATATCAGTTTGCAATGTTAATGCTGCCTCAGGACCAACTACCATCATGCCAAGTACAAGAAATGTATTTTCTTGCCTACTTTGTGAGCTTCATAAATTAAAACCTTTGAAATACACACAACGTAATTTGCCTTGCTTTGTCCCCTATGGTATTTGTCCCAATACTTGTCATTGAGTTTTCATAGGAGCTACATTTTTTTTTCCTTGTCAGGTAACCTGGGTTCTGTCTTCTTTGTCATAAACTGTCACTTTATTCTTTTGTTACCCACTTCATTTTGTCATCTTTGAAAACAGGTTCCTGTGCTGCCACTTCCATGGCAAAACACATCCTTGTGCTGTGTTGGAGATGGTTAGACTCAGTGATTATTTGAAGGTGGGACGCTATTCTTGTTTAGAGTGCTAGGGAAATTAAAAGAAGAGAAAAATGTCTTCTAGACAGAAGGAGGCTGTCTTCAACTCTTCTCACTGTAAATCCAGCTGAAAGAAAAGCATGTATAAAACTGCAGTGCACTGTTGGGAAACTATTCCATGTATGCTTCATTCACTTGGGTTGGTTTGTTGTTATTTTTTCCCCCAAGATTCTCACTCTTAGTCAATATTAAAATCTGGGTTTGGCTATTGTAATACTGTTATATATTCATGTGAAAATGTGTGACATCCAGCTTAGTTTTCTGAGGATGACTTTCTGACCAGACACAGGGATACAGTTGAGAATTACAATTAGCTGAACATTTCTGCTCAGTTTTCTTGATTATAGGCATCAAACGTATTTTTATCTGTATTTCTATTAATTCACTTTTTGCTCAGTTCCCATAACAAGATAGCTTTGAAATTAAGGATGATTTTTAATGCATAAAACTCTTGAAGAAAAAGGCCTACTTATTACTTCTGTATTGATGATAAATTCTCAATATCAAATGAGAACATTTTACCACTAAGAAGTCCTACAATTTAGTATATCCCACTTTTCATTCACTGTTAGCGAGATTCATACTTGTCAGGACCTGTCAGCTTTCTCATGGTTTGGTTTACTAATATTTTAGTCACAGTAAAAACTTAGCTCATTGTTTTTCCTGCAAAACTCATTTTGCTCCCTCGTACTGCTAAAATTATGTCCAAGTTGTGTTTGCTGCTGTTTTTTCACTTCTAAATACATCTGTAGATGCAAAAGTTGAGAAAACAATTAGGTGTTCCAAGTGACTTTTAGAAAGAGTCTGGGTTGTAAGCAGGAAAGCCATGTTTTGGTACACAGGGGTATGAGGATTGGGGCTGTTACAAGGTGTCCTCTGTGAGAACAGCCCTTGGCTGTCCCTGTGTTGTGCAGTCAGTTTCACCTGGCTCCGAAACGGACCCACCACTGGTCAAAGCTGGTCACAGCAGCCACACTTGTGTATAAATGTACTTTAGAAAGAGTAAAAAATGCTGCACAGCCACTGTGAAAATGAGGACTGAGACATGAGAAAAAATGCTGAAACAACCCCGCAGACACCAAGGTCAGTGTAGGAAGGGGAGTAGGTGTTAACAGGTGCCAGAGCAGAGATTCCCCTCCATCCCAAGGAGCAGAACATGGTAATACAGATTAACCCCCTGCAGCCCATGGAAGACACGGGTGGAGCAGATATGCTGCAAACTGCAGCCCGTGGAGGATCCCAGGCTGGAGGAAGTGGCTGTGTCAAAAAGGAAGCTGCAGCCCAGGTGGAGCCCACACTGGAGCAGGTTTGCTGTCAGGAACTGTGACCTGCAGAGAACCCACACCGGAGCAGTCTGTTCCTGAAGGACTGTGCTCTGTGCAAAGATTCCATGTTGGAGCACTTTTGAACAACTTCAGTCCATAGGAAGGACCCACACGGAAGCAGTTCAGGAAGGGCTGTATCCTGTGGGAAGGACCCCATGCTGGAGCTGGAGAACAGTGTGAGGAGGAAGGAGGAGCAGAGATGAAGTGTTATGGACTGACCACAACCCCCATTCCTTATCCCACTGTGCACTTAGAGCAGGGAGAAAGTTGAAGAGCGATGAATGAAATAGGGAAGTTGAGCCTGGGAAGAAGGGGGTGAGAGGGCAAGGCATATTTAGTTTGATCTTTTTCTCACTGTTCTAGTCTATTTTTAATTGGCAGTAAATTAAAGCAATCTTCTCCAGCTAGAGTCTGTTTTGCCTGTGGTAGTTTCCTGTCCTTATTAAGCCATGAGCATTTCCATCTTATCTCCTTGTTTTGCTGAGGACGGGGCGTGGAGAGTGGTTTGGTGGGCATCTGGCAGCCAACCAGGGTTAACCCACTGGACATTGTTTGCTTACAGTGTTGAAAGAAGTAGAATCTATCTTTGGTTGATGGATTCCTCACATGTTGTGTTTTCTATACACAGCTGTGTTTTCTATAATTCCAGTGTTTATTGCTGTACCATTTGGAATGCCCTATGATATCATGACAGCAGAATCTACATGTAGAGCTTCCCTAACCCAGTGTTCTGTAAATCAGGGAACTGATACTAAATGAAGTACATGTAACCGAAAAGGCAGGGCACCCTGGTGTATTGAAAATGAATTTTGAAGGACACACAAAGGGAGTACCTTCCTTACACATTCTAGACAGAATTTTTAGCACAGAACAGATAAGTGGAAAATTATAATGCTTTTATAGGGATGTCCACTTAATCTATTTTTTCCCAGCTAATCATTCATTCTTTTATCTCTTACTGATCTGTTTATCAACAAATTACAATATTTTCTTCCACTGATATTCTAGATACTGAAGTCTAGCATTGCAAAATCACCAAGGGCAAGCAAAATTAGCACAAGGTATGTGAGGCTTAGAAAAAAGGGAGAAGGGAAAGAAAAATGAAAATGCAACGGGGTGAGGTAAGAAGAGAAAAAACAAAGGTAAGTACTTAAATATGAGAAGGACAGAGAATGAAAAAAAAGAAAAGAAAAATATTCTGAAGTAATAAACAGTAGTTATTCATTTAATGAAACAAGTGTATCTCTGAATGTACATGCAGGTATGTGTCTAGAAGCACCTGTCAGCTAATTTTTTTGAGAAAACTATAGCAATATACTTCAGCCATTAACAAAGGTCCTACCTAGATGCCACAAAGGAATGTTTTCTCTGCAGTTTGTGACTTCTTGGTACCTGTGGTAGATTAGATCTCACTTAAAATCAGCTCTTAAAATTTGTGAATTTTTAAATTACCTGTCATAGGGTTAATCAAACTGTACAGGAGCTATTGAAGAGTCATTCAAACTGTACAGGAAAAAAAATGGGCAGAGAAATAGAGCGATTTCTGCTGTGGAAGGGATTACAGGAAGGCAAACATCTGTAGTGAACTTGACTGAGGAAAACCTTCAGCACTGAGTGCCAAGAGCTATGTGAAGGATCTCAGTAAAATTAAAAAACCATTCATTCAGAGTAAAAAACTAGAGAGGTATTACCAAGCAATAGCAAAGTGCATATGCTACTTGGGAAAAAGCTCTCTTGAAAGTGGCAGGGAGACATCGTATGTGACACAGTTTAGGATTGCTTTTTGGAACAGCATTCCATCTTTTTGGTGTAGGACTTAATCCATGTCTTGTGGAAAAGCTCCTGCTATTCTTTTCTAATTCCACGGTCATCTCTTGCAGCCCCATTGTATCTTCCCATTGTTTTGTATTTTTAAACAAAGGTGAACACCTGTTCTGCCAGTGCTTATGTCTGTGAGCTCACACTGTGTTTTAATCATCTCTGACTAGGAAAATCATTCAGACTGCAGTTTTTCCTTCACATTTATGCTTATTGGAAAGACTAAATACTTCATCTCACACTCAGGGAAGGAACTTGAAAATGCTGCACTGTCTTGCTGACAGCATTGGTGTTTTAGGATCATTTAGCATCGTTGTAAGTATCAGCATGAATATACAGAAATTACTTCAACTGAGCATGCTTTTTGAGTAGGAAGAAATCTCAGTTTTTCACATACAGAGGTGCCAACCTACTCCAGTGTCAGTAGTGATTTTCCTTGTCTTTCACAGGAATACCTAGTAATGAAAACTGAGTTCAAGACTGATTGATCTGCCAGGCCTTCCTTCACAGAGCTCCTGAATGATTCCTCCATCTGTATGCAAAATGACACTTGAACAACTGCTTTTCATTTGTTCTGAGTTTTTCCGATGTGTACAGATTAGATGAGTATTAGGATGTCCTAATTAGTCATGCAAGGAGATAGAGGAGACTAGTTATGCACATAACTCAGACTCCTAAGTAGAAAGACATCTCCTTCCCCATTTCTCATTAAGTTTGGTCCCTGTCCCTTGCATTCCTTGTCCCATTCCCATTTCCTTCAACTTCAAAAAGCTATTGCAAAATGTTGTCCCCTCAAAGTCAATGAGAAACTTTGAATGCAGCCAGTTTCCCTTACTGAAGCCTCTAAATTGATGTACACTGGACGTAAATCATCCCTGGCATAATTCCATTGCTGTTTACTGGGACATGTATGTGGATGACCAAGACAGGGACCCAGACGAGCAGGGAATCTGAATCGTTTATTCAAAGAAACGAGCTGGTTTCATACACTTTTACAAGGCACAATATTTCCTTACATGGTAATTCTCACTATGTGACCCTTCCCATGTTGCCACGTCAGCAACGCAGCTTCTAAATGTCCTTCCATGGGGTGACACGCGCTGCTCACCCGTCTGTCAGCCTCCGGCAGGCTCCTCTCTGTAGGGCTCTGCCGCGGGTGCCACCATGTGCTCCTTTTGTGCTGCCACGTGCTTCTGCGGGCGCGTCCCACAGCCCGCAGCTCCACTCCATCACTTCTCTTCCCACACGTGTACGCAAGTTATTGGAGTGTAAACAACAGGTTTGTTCAGTTCATAATGTGTAATGCTTTCAGCTTGGAATGTTAATATTTTGTTTCTGTGTGGTTTTTACAATGGAAGGCATTTCAATAAAGCTTTCATAGGCAAAATACTACAACAGGTATTTGCAGTTAGATAATATAGGATATATAATATAAGAATGCATTTCAAGGTAGAAGAGAGAATAAAGTAGACTTAATTAAGAAAGGTTCATTTTTTGGCAGGAGTAAATGTTTGCTTTCTCAGTATCATGTTCTGTGGATTGCCTTTACATTTTTTTCTTAATTTTCTTATTTTTAGGAGCTGTGCTAGTTCTATTGTATTAATGCCACATTCTAATGTACTCTCTAGGTATTTCTTGGCAAAAGTGCTGTGTGTGAGTTCTAGACAACAAGTACACGTAAGACTGTAAAACCTCAAAAAACCAAAACAAATTTCACCTAAGACATAATCCACATGGAAAATATTTTTTGGTGAGATTTTTAGGTCAGTGTTACAACTCATTGTATTTTAGAGCTTTTCAACTAGGTGTGGCAAGGATTATTTTATAATTCAAACATTTCCCCCTCTTCTCCCAAACTGATTTTATTCAAGTTGGTTTTTGCTTCTGTATTTTAGGGTTGTGCAGAAATTGTGGATGCAGTCCTGGTCTGATTGAGTCATTGCATTGATTAGTTGTAGTGGGATATGTGTTAAGTATCAAAGTTTCTTACTATATTTAAACTTCTGAAAACTGTGTGTAAACAAAAATCCAGAGTTTTTGATTGAGTGATCCCAACAGTTTAATGTGATTTTCACTTGCACACAGGAAAAACAAATCATAAAATTACAGGAGGGAATGATGGAGAGAAAAATAATGAAAGTTATGTTTGAGAGTAAATGAAATTAGTCAGAGCATTGTGATTCTAGAAGAAACTAAATGATGCCATAATTAGATCTAGCCAAAACATTTTAGGAGAATGGCTTTTAAACCCACTAAACATATTGATTTATTATCTTAATGCATTTGATAAATAGCTTCAGAAAAGATAAAAGCAAACAACATGATTCAACAAAACAAACATATTTATTCCCTCTCCCAAACTAAGAAAAATGTGATATTTAGCTTTACACCAAATGAAATGTTGAGATTAAACTCCCCCAATAAACAAACCCACCCCAAACAAATTATTCTGTTTTAATTGACTGAAATATTTAGGCTAAGCAAATGCCATCACAGGGAGCCAGACTAAAAAAGAGATATGAATTCCTTATAAAAAACTAGTCATATCCAGAGGTGGGATGTGGTAATTTGTGACATTTCGACTTTTTATTCTTCCTAGTCATTGGTGCCTCTGGGTTTACACTGAAAATAATGCAAGAAGAGTCTATCAATATGGGTAAGTAAGTGAAAAAACCCAAGCTGTCTTAGGTCAAATGTGTAGGACCAATATTGAGAGGATGTAGTTTTTTTTGTTAAAAATATTTCAGGGCATAGTCAAACCTATGTGGATCAGAGTTTGTATGATAAGATTAATACTAAACTGCATGCTGTCCAGAGTATATTTTTCAATAAACTTATTTTCATGCAAATTTTAACTGTTATGGGAAATTAAACCTCTTTGTCTATATGAAAGCTGGTAGTTTATACAAATGGTTCTGAAAGTTGTGATTACATGTTACTAGGATGCAAAGCACTGACAATGTAGTCAGAAAGGTTTTCTCTATCTAAAGCAAGTTATTACTTTTAGAAGATGTATCATGGTTCTATAGGTCTTAGAATTATGGGAACACAAATAAGAAAAGAAGTGGATGACTAACATCCTGTTTGTTTTTTTGTTTTTTGTTTAGGAAAAAAATAAAGACTAAAAATGTTATTTAGTGCTGGACTCAAATTTATTGCTGCTCTGATTCAGCTATTAAAAAACCCACTTATCCACAATACAAGGTGACACAGTAATGCATTTATAATACTCTGTGTTACCATTATGCTACCAAGTTTTGAATACTAATGGAGTTATCTCTTGTTTGCTCAATGCAATGTACGTGTCCTAGTTAATGCTATGTATAGTTATTCCATTGTTGTATTTTCAAATGCTGCTTGTTTATAATCAAAAAGGATTTCCTATTTATGTGCATTTCCTGGCAACTGCTGCTTTTTTATTTTTTTTGATTTTGCTTGTTTGCTTACCGAGAATTGATTTACTCAAAAGCTATTAGATCTACGTCCATCCCTTGACCAGTTTGACTGATCCAAGTAGATCTGGTTGTTCCACATGTCACTCTAATCCCTGATAAGGAGAATTTGCTTGACCAGAGAAGACAGTAGAAAATTTCAATAACTTAAACATGCTAAGCGAGCAACAAAAAAGCAAATACAATTCAGTGTTAATAAAAACATACCGAGTTACAATTAAACCTACTGGTGCACTTTACAGCATTCTAAGACAAGGGTATTGCTTGAAGAAAGGGAGAAAAATAATTATAAGCAGTTCAGTGCACAGCTGTGGTCAGGAAAGTTAGCATGATATTGGGACACATATGAAGTAGGGTGAAGAATAATAAGAGATTATTATAATACTATTGTGAGTCAATGGTAGGAGTTCTTGTATAGTACTGTGTGCAGGGCTTCCCACCACATCTCAGAGAGATATTAACCATCTATAAGGGGGTTCAGAGAAGGACAATAACAACTATAGAGGATCTGGAACACCTCTCATGAAAGAAAATTGGGAGGGTTTTCCTTGGAAAGAGGATGAGTAGGTGGAACCGCAATAAAAGTTTACAAAACACTTAATACTGTAGAAAGATTAAGAACAATTTTTCCTCCTCTTTTATAATACAAGACAAAAGAGGGATTAATGAGAACATTTATTTACTTACATTTAGTATAATAGAGATGTCTATCCAAGACAGGATGTAGGCTTTCTTGCATAATTATGCAATAAATATCATCATGTAAAACCTAAGCAACATTAGGGTAACCTATCCCACAAAGACTCAGGCCTGCAGAGACAAAGATCTACATGCTATACAGAAAACAGTTCAGGGATGTACGTAATAAAGATGGTAAATGGAAAGCTGGTATTTTTTTCTCCTATGCATAAAGTAATTAAATGGGAGAACCATTGTGCAACAGAAAGCAATATGACCAAACATTTAGCAAAAATAAGAAGAGATTGCATGTTTATAATTTTAATCATGCTATACAAAGTCATTACAATTAATTATAAGAATCTAATAAACCATACTATGTCTCATTTCAGAGCTTAAACTCATGTCTAATGATATGAGACCAAGATGAATTTTTGTGTAGATTGGTGTAGATAATTTTCAGTCTGGAATGATTTTACACTTTCCTGTGAAACAATTGCAGTGGGTGCTCTGAAATCATTAAGATTTGATGGACCTTGGTGTGATCTAATATTTTCATTCTTATGTTTCTGTGTTAGTAAATTTGTTGCATCTAGCTCTGGTAAATCAGAGTTGTTCTGAAGCAAGATGCTGAGAAACATAGAGTGTTAAGCTTGCATCATTAGAGAGCAAAATTGCTTCAAACAGGCATTCCTGATTTTAAGGAATTTTAGCCAATGCACAGTTGACTTGTGTATGGAGCTATGAGTTGGGTTGCTTAGAGAGAGATGGTAGTTACAGGGCTTAAAATGTTATTCAACATATTTTAACTGACTATAAAAAATGCTTTAGGCAGAACCAATTTTTAGTGAGCATCCATTTCAGTAAAAAGTAAAGTGAATTTTTGCTTTGCTCTCATTTTTGTTGTTAGTTTTAAAGTACCTTGACAAGTATGTGCAAAAATATGTACGGTCAGTCCCTGGTATTCATTATAAACAATTCCTCTCTCAAAGAAGTGGGATAAATGTATATGAGACACTTTAGAGGCCATTTAATACTATAGCATTCAATACTGTGAATGAAAAACTCTTGGCTGCTGAAAAACATGTTTGAGCTGTGTGGAAAGCTGTAAAAGTGTTTCTTAAGAAATACAACATAGAATTAGTTTTGTTTTTTCCATACATAACCTATTAAAATCTCACACTAAACATCTTCTTGCTGAAAGTATGGATATGGACTTATTAATCTGAGTAAGCTGGTGTGTGAACTTAGAATGCATTAAAGCTTGTGCACTAAGTGTCCGTTTATCTACCCTACAGTACACGCACAGGGCTACTTCGTTTTTATCAAGACTGGTCACAAGTTCAGAAGGTGTGTATGCAGATATATATCACAGATAATTCCACTGACATTTTTTCAATAACTTTTTTGAATCTTCATAAATTTAATTTGGGGGCTTTAGGGATAGACAATTATCTCTTGAAAAACAAATGCAGAGCATAGTACACCTATTTTATCTTTTTCAGAATATAGAGAAAATATTCTGGGTTCAGTAAGACTGTTCATGACATCAAGAATATTCCAATTGCTGTGGTACACAGGGTAAAATGAACCAAAAAGAGAGATGCTGTTTTAAGGAAAAAAGGATGTAATTTCATCAGTGTTTCTGAGAACACTCGAACATGCAAGGCTGTGAATAAGAAACTTAGCTTCCCAGTTGGCATCTTGTTGATTAAAAGAGCAGTTCACTAATGAGATAACTAGAAGAAGCCAAAGCCAAAAAAGCTTGCACAATCAAATATGCTGACATGGTTTAACAATGAGAATATTTGCACAGGAGCACTGGAACTTGCTGGTTGAGGGAAAATGGCTTTACCTTCTCTTGATTTATTTTTTAGCCCTCTGTAATACGTAATTTAGCTTTATAACTAGCATAGTATTTAGGCAGAGTCTTTAATCAGACCCAATTACACTGTCTCAACAGAACTCCAAAGAGTACCTGCATTTCAAAAAATATGTATGCTACATCTGCAGGTAGTTGACTATTTTTTTCTAGGCAGGAGGAGTATAGGATACTACATAATTTGTGAGCACTTAATTTCCATAGCAATATAGAGAAATTTGACTTACGAGGCCACTCATACAATCAGTTTTGGTCTATGCTGTCATTGGTTAGATAGGAGACTCTTTCTCGCCTTGACAGATGTTCTTTCCTCTTTTGCCATACCTTTGTTGAGTCTCACATGGACTAGGACAACTTGAACAGGATGTTTTGGAAAGCCTGTGAGCTTATAGGGCTCTTTAAATCTGCCTGTTTTCGTAAATGGCTCTGTTTTCTTCTCTCTGTCTAGACTTCCCATTAAACACTGACAAAAAGATTCTTTAGGCTTGCACATAGACAAATATATTCCCAAGTCTGCTGTAGTTCTGTTCTCTTGATTGTCCAAACTGTGAAATAGGGAGTGAGCAACTGGGGCTCTTGTGTGCCTGGATGTGACCAGAGTGTGTGCCGGGACCAGGAGCTAGGAAATGCTACTGGATGTTGAAGTTTAAGCATAGCCCATCCCACCCACCTGAAGCTCCAGGATAAACATACTCTGACACAATAAAACTCTCCATGATAGTGTAAGGCTTATGTGTTCGGAAACTTAAGCTTGTAACTGTGGGATGATTTTCCTGTATGGATTGCAAAATCATCCATCACCTCTGAGCTGGGATGCAGCTGGACACCAATGATAGAACTGTGCAGCTGTGCTGGCTCTGTTGTCAAATGATACAAAGTGCATGCTGTATTGATTAATTCGTGTTTGCTCTAAGTGGACCATATATTTCTGTGGCCTTTCTTCCCTAAAATAATAGATGGCAATAGGCTAGTATTTGTACATTAAAAGTACTTTAAGAATTGTATTAAATGAAGCACTTGTGTATGTTGCCTCCTCTGACAAGAGAGCAGATGCTAATCAGGTCACTTAATGTACTGAAGTGAAGAACATGATAAAAAATCGAAACAGAATTTCCCTATGACTAGCATAGTACAGCTTAATGGGTGTAGCATTTATGTCTAAGGATTTTAAGTGGCAAAGATAAAATGCTCCATTTTCATTTTCTGTGGAAGAAATATAGCATTTTACTTTCCTTCTCGCACATTGGTATTGCATTGTATGATAAATACTACAATGGGAAGATAATTATTCTGAGGGGTTAGTTTTAAAAAGGCTTTTGGGAGTAGAGGGAGGAGAATTTTTTGTAGTCATTTGAGAGATGAGCTCTGTAACAAAAAGCTAGAAATCTTTGTTGTTGATTTCAGTGTGCTCATGAGCTGGGATTAATGTTCTTTGTGCTTGCTGATGTAGACAAACACGCAGTAGTTCTAAATTTATACCGCATGTTCTGGAATCAAGCTTGCCTTTTCATTTAAATGCCGTTATGAGCAGGAGGAATTTTTTATATCTAATGACTCCTAAAATGGCACACACTGATGGGCGAGACTAGAAAAATAACAAGATAAATAAAGAAGATACTTAGGTACAGTCTATAGCAACCGTAAACATCAATTCTGTTGTTTGGGACCAAGCAGAGTTAACTTTTGTGAATTAGATATATGGTATTTATTTAAATGGCTCTATATGTGTAGATACAGACATATATAGATTTGTGTATGTGACATTCAGCAGGCACTTTGACTATTTCTTTTGCTGAGAGAGATTACAGAGCCTGCATTCAGAAAATTAAAAGGGACTGTTGGCAGGAATATGTAAAAACACTGGCAGAAACCGGTATGCCACAAAGCTGTGGTGATAATACTGTTTTAAAATGTGCACTAGTGGGGACACAGATAATTTCCATAACTACTGCATCATCTCATGCCTCTAAGAGGAACAGTTGTGGAATACAAAGTAGAGGCTTCTTATTAAGTGTTTTGGTGACAAGAAGGCAATATTTTATATTAGGTATGAAAAGCAAGGCTCTGGAAAGTAGCTTAAGGTATAACACTTTCTTCTCATTTTAGTAATTTGAATAATGAAAAAACCTGTAACCAAATGAAAGCCCAACCTATGGCCACAAGTACTGTCTTTGAAAATGGCATGAAAGCATAGATAATCACATAAATTTATACAGAGTTTCTCAGGTCGTGGTACTTCTTTGTCACCATGTACAGGAAATTCTTTGGAACTCTTATAAGAAAAATATTCCAAATGCCTGTTTCATATTAATAAGGCAGAGGACAGAAATGTATCTGTGCTAAGTTATGTTTTAATCCTCAGAATATAAAACAAGTTTAAAGTTTAAATTTGGAAGAACTGACTTCTATTGAAATGCATATAACATAGATGGCCACCCTACCATCCTTGCTATGCAAGAAAGAGCATCTGTGAAACTGATGTAATGACAAAACAAACAGGCAAGGTTCTGTGAAATACAGAAAGCAAAATCTACAGGATATAGATGCTGTGCAGCTACCTAACTTTTATAGTTGACATTAAAAATCCTGTTCTGACTTTTATTTAAAGTATGACACATAATCAGCTGCTTACAGTACCTATCTCTTTTGCTTCCTTTCTAAAAGGAGAAAATAAAGGTTATAATGGCAGTGGGTTATGAGAGCTCTAGGCTCATATGATCTTTATTTTGCCAAGGAGAGGGGTAGCCTGGAACTCATATCTTGGGTGACTGTCTTTGCATGCTCATTTAGCTGCCTTTTAAAGCAGGTGTTAGCATGGCAAGGTGTGCTTTCTAGTTATTTTTAGGTCCAGGACTGGATGATCTTTCACATACACTCCATAAAGAGCTCTGAACAAGTTGCTGTTTTTTAATAGGTGTCACAGTGCCTTCACACTGCATATATCCAATAAAATAAATACCTCTCTTGCTTAGTTGTCCTGAGTGTACTATTTTATACAAGTTATGATTACAAAAAGAATTTGAAGTCATTAAATGGAAAGTGGATATAAAAATATGAGATGTTTTCATTTAATGTTAGGTGTTTCAATTGCTTTAAACTATATCCAACTATTAAAAAAAAATTGTACCTTGCAGTGGCTTAAAACAATAGAATAATGGCTGAAATAGTATTTTTTATAACACAAGAAGCTGTGAAGTCCATTGTAGTTCAGTTATATTTGTATTAGGACATATATTCAAGAAAAGTGAGTTTTGACAGTGGTATGATCAGTGCTAAGAGTTAGTGTCTTTGCAGAAAGGATTTCAGAGGGATTACTTCAAATTAATATTATTCTTGCCCAGTGGACTGAATGTCCATTTATGTTTGGATTGTGTGAGTTGAGCTGCTGGAGTACTTCTCCCAGAGTCATCCAAAAGACATACAGATTGTATACTTCAAGATTCCTCTGTGATTGGAGCCAAAGTGCAGTACTTAATCCTTTCAAAGCATGCTCCTAAATTAAAGCCCTAATGCAGACCTAGACCCATGCCTATTGCTCCCAGTCAACACAGTAACTCTAATCTGCCCAACATTAAAAAAATTCTTACATGGGATCAAGGCTTGTTAAGGTGCATCTCAGCTAGCTTCAGTTGCTCTTGTTTGGTACCAAGGCAGAGAAACTTCCTTACACAAGCACACCAGATCCCTTTGGACGTAGGGATCTGGCTCTACTGAAGTCAGTATCACTGTACCTTTACAGTTGGTACTAAAGAGAAGTGTCTCAATACCTCTACGAACTGCAGTGGAACCTCCTACAGAGGCAGAATGACTTCACAGGTGTAGGAATGAGGACTATTTGATTTAACCCCGTAATATGAAAAATTACACATTTGTTTCTGTACCTTTGTAAATTAGTGACTAAAACCAGAACTGGAGATGGTTTCTCTGTGACTGCTGCTGCAAAAAGTTGTAGAATAGAATTTATACATTGCACCACATGAAACAAAAACTCCTAAGGATCCTAAAAACTAGCTGTGAGATGAGCTCTCTAGGGAGCAAATAATCACCTCATTGACAGTACTGAGCTGCATTAATATGCACCAAAAGTGATGCTAGCAGTTTCTGGAGAGCAAATTATGGTATTTCTTTTTCTCACATCCTGCAGGAGTCTCTTCATTGACAAACAAAGTGGACCTTATTAAGCTGAGACATACCTCTTTGAACTAGAGTAAGTGTAGCATCATCTGCACATACCAATTTCCTCATTAGGAATATAAAAAATAGACTTGTCTTTTTTTTTTTTTAAATGCTTTTTTCCTCTTATGAAAAAATGAAAATGATTATTTCTTCTAGCTTTTCTTTTTTTTAGGGGGACAGAATGTAGGGATAGGCTTAGGTTTAACTTGTTAGTAGTTTTTAAAATAAATGGCTTATCATGAAGGTACACATATTTATATATGCATATATATATATAAAATAAATTCCTCATTGTTTGAGGTTTTATTTTGGAAGATTTTTTGTCACCTTTGCTTTTTTCTAGTAATGCCTTGAGTGGCTACCTAGAAACAGAGACTAGATAGGAATAAGGGAATAAAGGTAGGTATTTATTTGAAAGGCCTTCAAAGGTACACCCTGGGGAGCCAGAGGCTACATCCAAGATGGACGATGAGTCACGAGTTCTTCACACTTTTATAGGTTTGGTTCATTTGCATATCAGCATAAATTCACCAGTTAAAACTTTATCTAATGATGTAATTTCTTCAATTCCTTCACCTCTTTAGAGGCCCTAGTTCACACCTTTTGGGTCTAGGACAATGAGTGTCCTTGAATAACAAGCTCGGAGAGGCTTTTTTATGTCTATCTGGCATAAGAGAACAGCAGCTAGCAGGCTACAAGAAACTTCAGAGTTACACACTAGGCAATATAGGATTTGAAAAATATAAAAGTTAAAACCGGAGGCATCAATAGGAGAAAACAATCTTCATTAGGAAACCATATGTTTTCTAGGTGTGGAAACAGTGGCTGCTATTTTTTAGGGTGTATTTTACAGGCAACTTCAAGGTGAAAGGCACAGAAAACAAGCTGTGCTATAGTGGTGTGGTTTGATTCTCACGTAGCCTGAGCTCTTATTTACTGCTACTTCCTTCCTGCCAGCTGCTTTTACATCACTAATGCGGTTCCCTTAGTGTTTTGCCTTGTTTCCATAGGCTCTTAACATGGCTTTATGATGAGATGGAACCAAAAGGAAGATCTGAAGTGCATTGCTGTAGATGTTCCTGTGTGGAGTCAAAGCACAAAAATGTGGGGCTAGATAGAGAAATATCCAAAAGGCTTAGAAAGCTCTATTTTGTTATATATTTTGGAGAGAACAGGCATAACTGGGAACAAAGCCATTTGTAAGACGGAAAGTTGTAAATAAGGCAATATGTGGCTTTCCTCAAGTGCCTGTGCTCTAGTATGCAGAGCTTGATTAACAAGAAAGGCGTGGAAGTCCATGCACTTCCATAAGCCTGTAAATATGAAAATCACAAAGATTGGATACAATACTATGCACAATTTAGACACTTCCATGAGTGTTTATAGCCTATCTAGGAAAACTAGGATAAGAGGAGGAAAATAAAGAATCGTCTCCCATGAAACTGGAAATGTGTTTGTCTGATGATTGATACTGGGGATATCATGATGGGGGTATGCTACAGGCCACCTGACCAAAAGGAGGTGAGGATAGCCAAAAGCAACTAACAGGAGGTTATGCCTATACATCCTTATCTTTTTGTGGGATTTTAACAGTCCAGACATATTCTGGAAGGGCAGCAATATGCAGACAATTCTAGAAGCTGCTGCACTGCATATTGGCTGCTTCCTAGTGCAAATACTGGGGGGAGTCAGACAGTATAATGGTGTACATGACCTGCTGTTTACAGGTGTCTGAGGTCAGAGTCCAAAGGAAAGCTGAAAAGTTCAGAGCAGAGTTGGGACTCTGGCCTTCAGGAAACCAGGTTTCAATCTGTTCCAGCAATTTCATTGCCCAAGTTTCAAAATGTTAGGCAGAATTCCCACTAGAAGCTGCCATGAGGGAAAGAAAGTGCATAAGAAAAATGGTTGTTTTTCAAAGAAAATTTACTGAGAGTTCAAAAATTAACTCTATTCCATTTGCACAGTAAGATGAGAAATTTTGGCAGAAGAGTCATTTGGCTAGGCAGGCTGCTTCTGGATGAAATAAAACACAAGAACACACAAGAAGTGAGAACTAGGCAACAAAGGAGGAATACAAAGAGAATTGCTTGAGCATTTGGAGCAAAATCAGAAAGACCAAAGCCCAGCTGCAGATAAAAGTACTGATGCACATAAGGGGTAACAGGAGAATATGCTAGAATCAGTGGGATGCTCAGGGAAAATGTGGGTCCATCAATGAGTGTGGGAGAAACAGATGGTTCAGAAAAGGCTGAATGACTCCATGTCTTCTTTTGCCTCTGTCTTCACAAACGAAATTTTCAGTACCAGGAAAACGGGGGGTGGGGAGGACAACAGGATAGAGGAGGAACAGTTTAGGAGCTACTTAGAGAAACTGAATTTATTCAAAATCTTGTACCATATTAGGTTGACCTGAGGGAGCTGAAAGGTTGGCTGAGGTGATGCAATTAGATAAGGTTGCCGAATTTAGTTCTGCTAATGATTTTCTGGCTTGTAAAGCTGTCACCAGGAATGCTTGGATTGACATAGCCAAGGACAAGGCTGATAGTCCACACCAGAATAAATAGCCAATAACAAAATATTAGGCAAGCTGTGTAACTTAAGTGAGGGGTTTCCAGGGAAGAAATAATTGAATATTGCAGAATGTGAGAAATAAGTGCTAAAAATGTGGCTAAGAAGCCACATATACTGCCATAAAATAGAAAAAAAATGTTTTATTTGTGCCTAGCCTATTAAATTTAAGGGATGTGCTTTGTGCTGAATATGCTCATGAGGCCAGCAGCTAAATGCTTTCTCAGTAATTATTGCTCCATGAATAAAGTGTTAGGAATTTCTATTTGCTGACCTTTCTGTAGACCAGCAAAACCACTTGCTGTAGGGCAGGAACTAAATACTCAGATTATTATTATGATTTTCTTTACAAAAAAGCGTTTCTTTCTGAAATCATCACTGAAACTTGGTCTAGCATTCTATCCAGTCAGGACTTGATCCAAAGTACTTTCAACTCTTGCCTTCATATTAGTGTCTTTGAGTTATTTTTTAAAATTTGGACTATAATGCTAGTGCAGCCATCAGCTTCAATGGTGCAGGGTGCATATCTTGTTTGCTTTCTGGATTATTGGATCCTGCCTGACATGTGTCTGATCAGGAGTGCTGAAATGCCTCCAACAGTGTATTCATGATTTTAACTGAATGACTTGCTGTCAGCTGTTTGGCTTGACCATATCCCTATTACTCTTTCATAGATATTGATCAAACTTAGTGCTAATGGATTTTGATTGTGCAAATACCTGGGGATTCTCAGATTTGGACTGGAATAAAAGCATTTATGCATGAAGAAAAGTATCTGCTGTTCACTATTTATTGAATCAGACAGAGAACGTAAGAAACAAAAAAAAAGTGAGGTAGTTGACCAGTTACACACTGCAGATAGAGTGAGTGGAATTGGATTTCCTTGATTGAAAAAGTGTAATTAAAATTACTAGAAACATGATAAAACTATTTGCCTAAAAGGCCACATTTACTGGCTTTGATTGTTAAGTTCTCTTTGCTAGATTTTCACTGGGGAGGAATATTAATATATTGTCCTCTAAGTAGTAGGCATGGTGCTATTTCCTTCTACCTCAATAATAAAGAATATATAAATTTGCTTTTAGAGGTATAGAAACATGTTCCATATCAGATAATAATTTTACTGTTGGTAAAATTGAATGTCAAACTCCTGGAGCAAGTTTCTGAAACAAACTTCTCTATTTTCCTCATTTTTCTATATATTTTTCTGAAAGGGTGTCCATATTGGTCTTGATGGACATGTCAATGCCTGTAGTGATTTCCCTGTTTTGTAGTGGAGGGAATGAAGAGAGACAATAGGTTTATTAGAGAATAAGGGGTAGAAGCAGAGCAGCAAAGCAGAGAGAAAGATTTCTGAAGGAAAGTCTCAGTGTCTAAAATGCAAAGCATCATCCAGGTGATAGGTGGTGCCATTCTTGTTTCTGCCCTTTTCTTCACGTTTCAATGTCTCTTTCACATTCCCTTCTATTCTTGTGTCCAATCCTTTGCTTCTAGCTATGTGCCTTCACTTGCTGCATGGAGGGCAATGTACAAAGAGCAGACTGTATTCTTGTTGATGATATGTACTTTAGTACTTACCACTCATTTTCCACCTAAACTTCCACAGGGCTCACCAATTAAATCAATACCCTAACAGACCCAAGAAGCGGTGTGTTACAAACACAGAGTTGAAGGAATCTGGGAGAAAGTTAATATTTCCCCTCCAGGCTTGGGATATAAATACATGTTGCCTCTCTTCTAAGACAGTTCCAGGACCACTAGGAATCCCTACACTGCTCTCATGGTTGTATTGGTACTTCTGTTTTTGAAGCTGCTTAGTGAACCCAAGTAGAGCACTGACCCACCTAGCAAGCAGGCCAAAATCTGTGTATTTAAAGCTTCCCCTTTTGCATCCGGTATAGCTCTACAGATCCATAGTCCAGTGAAGAAGAAAAGAGATATGGGAATGAGAACTTGGTGGTGTGGGAGAGGGGTTTCAAGTTTCACTATAACATCCAGCTACGACCTCAGCCCTTCTGGATCTAGTCTTTATCTATTTGCTCCATTTTAGCTGTATTATAAATTTGTGTCTACTAGCAGCTCTCTGAAGCTAATAAAATACAATTAAATATTTCTAATTAATCAGCATATAAAAAATAACTAGAACATTCAAAAAAACTCCAACATGCAAGTGACTGATCCTAAAAAGATTAATTGAATATCGTAATGAACTCTTGACACCTGTGCAGATATTTTGTGTGGCTCACAGGACCTTTCAACTATTTTGTGAAATACATGTAGGCCCTCCTGGGTGCTGCTTTTGAGAATAGTATTTCATTTGTGAACTGCTCAGCAACTTGATAGTACTCGCTGGTGAATTTTTCAGCATCCTGATAGCTGTTCTAGTTTCTTTTATTAAATTTGTCTTAAGTACAATTAGTAACTCACTAACTCTTGGCATGGAGTATACATTATGCTTTTAGAATATCTTCTTTTCTTGCCTTCCTAAAGGACTGGAGTCATGGCTTCTTAGTGATACAAAGTGCTTCCTGAGTTTTATGCATCATAAACAGAGTATTAGTTAGGTAATCTGTAACTAGGGTCAGGTAACAGATTTATTAACTTGCAGATACCTGACTGAGAAAAATGACTGGACTGTAGAAATATGATCATTCATATTATTATTTTGAGGCACTAATGGTATGTTTCAACTTCAAGTATCAAGGACAGAATCAGCATGTTCAGTAGATTTTTTTGGTGCCATTTCCTCCTTTTTATTTGCCGCTGGTTCTTTTTCATAGTAAGATGATCTTGCTTTTTTTAGACAAAGTATGAAATAAGTCCCAGTATCTCATTTGACTGGGATGGAAGTTAAATAGAAGGATCCACGTGATCACATGCATATCTACACAATTACAGTTTTATACACTCTCTTTAGTGTCTTAAGTTTTTAGAGAAAATGAGGTAAGATAGATTTTTGATTCTTTGAAGGTGAAAAGGAGACACAATATTGAAAAGGATATTGAAGAATCAAGCAAATTACTAAAATTAGGAGGAATGAGTGGAAAAAAAATTCTTGGCAAAAAATGAGAAAGAAGAAACATAGATGACAACTGACAATTAAAGGAAAACCACTTCAGGAATGCAGTTACTGCTTTCAAGTTCAAAATTCAATAGCAAAAGGAAAGAATTGCACTAGTAAGAAATAGATGGAAGGGAAAACAGCTTGAAAAAAAGAACAGGGGAAATTTTTTTTTTCTCGCCTGGCTGGTGTTCACTGGAATATGTTATTATCTTCTGTATGATTCTTGAATGATTTGGCCAATTTTGTTCATTGCTTCTTTTCCCTGTGTAATGACTCCTAAATGAGGACAACCTGTCAAAATGGAGGTAATGAGCACCTGTGAGAGATGACAACTGCCATGGATCCTGTATTTACCACATCCAGGGAGTGCTGAAAGGGAGGACAAACACCTCTGAAGTGCCCAGTCACGTGGCATTGCCATGCAGTTGTGCATCAAAAATCTTAGCCCTAGTAAGGTTCAATATAACTGGCCAGCAGCTGGTCCCAACCACAGGGTCACTCTTCCTGCTTCTCCTTCATGTCAGCAGTGACTGTGATGTGTGGGGTCCCACGTCTGAGGGCTGTTGTCTCCAGTATCACGCCAGTTCAGTGGTGCCAGTTCTGGGTATAATGATGATGCAGCATGAAACAGAGAAGCTGGGGGTGTTTTGAAGAACAGACACAGATGGGATTCTGCAGAGAACCGGCACACAAGCTAGTGTAAAGAGTTAAATATGGACAGGACTGCCAAGCAATGAGAGACACATTGAAATACTATGCTTCCTGTGAAAGAAAAGTCACATAAGCAATGTTTAATTTTTAAAGTGCTGCTGAACTCAGCAAATAGGTGTTCTACATATTATTTTCCATGCTTCCAGATCTTTAATTCACTGGTGGTTTCTGTACTCTCTTGACCTGCTGTAATAATCACTACTTCACCTATCCAAGTGGCTGACTTGCACCATGAGGGGAAAAGCCAAGACTCAGGAGTCCCCAGCTAGCTGCTCAATACAGGACTCCGAATTCAGCATTCAGAGATTTTTGGCTGCTGCAGCAGTTTTGCTATTGTGCTTCTAATTGTTTCATTCCAGAGGGGATATGCAATGTGTCAAAAGATGAAAATATTAATAGAGACTATCATGTATCATTCTCTACAAGTAGATTCTTTTTGCAAAGGACAAAGTTATGAACTGATAAACTGAGGGTTTGGATTAAGTCAGCCATTTCTATGGAGATAACTTCAGAGAAATATAGCTCTTCCTAGCTGATCCTACTCTAACTTGTAATGAAAGGATTAGATGACAAGTGTCACCAGCATTATTTCTGATGCTAAGAGATTGCTAATAATGTGATAGAAGTCTGCTCTGAATATTGCATGAGGAAGGTTATCTATAGCATAGGTTGGGTAGGGAACTTGCTTTTTTGTACCCTGACAACATAATTACAAATGCTTCTTGCTCCTTACCTGTGTCAGCTCTCTGCTTCTGCTGCTAGTTTATGAAGTAGTGTAGTGTGCTACACAAATCTGTCATGGTCCTTCTTGACCTAGAAAAGTCTGAGACTGGGTGATCCAAACTCATGTAAAATCAATGTGTTTTCTCCCCAAGGGATATTGCCAGATGTTGGGTGCTGCTCAAAAAAATAGATAAAATGGGGCTTAGCTTTTCCTAAATGAGCTAGCAAAACAATTATTTGAAATAAAAACACAGCAGAGGGTAGCAGGACACTTATCATCTATTTCAGCCCCTACAGTGAAAATTCTTGTTGCCTCAGTTTACCCAGTCCTGTTTGACAAATGCTTCATGGAGGAGTTGCTTAGCTAGTGCAGTTGAGTAGTTGGGAAGATTGTCATAGATCCTTGACAAAAGATACAATACAACTCTGAAGTGTTATTATTGTGGTTTTTCTCACAGCTTTATGAATATTTTATAAAAAGTTTTATTAGTTCTGTTTGGTAGAAATAAGAAATCATTCACAGCTGGTAACAGCTTTTATGAGTATGCTTGTTTTAGTTGAGGTAGAGTTAATTTTATTCATAGTAGCTATTATGAGGCTATCTTTGGGCTTTCTGCTGAAGACATTATTGATAACAGAATGTTGTTTTAGCCATTGCTGAGCAGTGCTTGCACAGTCAAGGCCTTTTCTGCTTCCCACTACACCTCATCAGTGATGAGACTGGGAGTACACAAGGATTTGGGAGGGGACACAGCTGAGACAGCTGATCCGAACTGACCCAAGGGATATTCCATACCCCGTGGCATCATGCTCAGCATATGCAGCTGCGAGGAAGAAGAAAGAAGGGGAGATGTTTGGAATGATGACATTTGTCTTCCCAAGACACCATTACCTGAGGTGAAGCCATGATTTCCTGGAGGTGGCTGAACACTTGCCTACCCATGGGAAGGGGTGAATTAATTCCTTGTTTTACTTCCCTTGCATGAGCAGGTAAACTGTTTTTATCTCAACCTATGAATTTTGCCACTTTTACTCTTCTGATTCTCTCCCCCATTCCACTGAAAGGGACTGAGTGAGTAGCTATGGTACTTTGTTGCAGGCTGGGATTAAACAACCATAACAAGAAGTCTTGCTAGCTTGCCATTTAAAAAAAAAAAAAAAAAAAAAGTTTTGAGGTTTTTTCCCTACTTTTATCATTTATTTAATTTGATCCATTCTAGTCTCTGCACTTGAATTTCCTGCATGATTAATTCTATAATATTAAAAATGTGATGAAATGCAAACTTTATAAAATTGACGGATAATTATGTTTCTTATGTTAGTCAGCGAAACGAATGATGAAAAAAACACTATGGCCTGATCAAAACCATTAAATAATTTAAAATGAGGACTTCAGAATCAGGTTAGAAGAATTATATTGAAAATAATGGTTATCTTGCTTTGTAAGCTTTCTGATGTGTCCTATCTTTTGCAGGGCTTTTCTCTTGAAGAATGTTAAGCACATATTTGTAGTTAATTTGCTGATACTATGTGCATGACCTATTACTTTTCCTTAACTTCAAATTGTGCAGTTCATTCTTTTCATTCCTAAAAGGATAAAGGCTGGGATTTTCCAAAGAAGCTTAGAAAATTTAGGTCTAAATTTTAAAAGGTGCCTGAAGATTCAGATAGATGCCAAAGGGGATTTTTCAGAAGCGTTCAGCTTTGTATTAGAAGAAATAGAAGAGGGTATTGAAATTCTTGAAAATCGTACTGGGTTTGTATCAGTAGCCTTAATTCCTACAGGTATTAAAACTTCCTTCTTTGGCTAGGTCTATTTTAGTAAGTACTGCAACACAGTAGGAGCAGATTTGTAGAGTAAAACGATACTGAGAAGCTGACATTCACATTATTCAGTTTTGAGGTGTTTGTCTTCAGAAGAGCACTAGTCCTGTCCCATAGACTAAATTCAAATTAGCAAATGGAGCACATTAGATATGTCACAGAATCCTAGAAGAATTGTTTGGAATGAATGCTTGGAAGTCCTCTAGTCCAGTGTGCAGCTCAGTGACTACTGAGTCCTGCACTCCTCTTCCAAAGAAGAGTACCTTAGAAGTCCAGCCTGAACCGCCCAAGCTGCAGCTTCTGTTATTTTTGGCTGCATCTTGTGCTATTGTTTACCTCTACCAAGATAATTTTGGCTCTCTGTTTTGTTTCCTGTCCAAGCTGTGAGCATTAGTATAGAAGCACATGAAGCAGGATTGTGCATTTGCAGCCTTTCCTATGCTTTCTCCATATATACTGCTTTCTAGCTTACTCTGGATGTAAACCCTTAGTTTAAAGCTCTCCTTGTTAGGCCACCGTGTCTGTCTCCTAGTGCACTATGAAGAAAGAAAACAAAGACTTACTGATGACTCAGATATGCATCCAGTTGTTCCTCTGCCACATATATCTGTTCATCTCTGGGTCTTTCCTCTTGTCCAGAATGATAGAAGAGAACTCCATTTTGAGTTCTGTCCACATTTTCTTTGCACCATTAGCCCTAGCCACATGGTGCAGTAGTCTACCCTTGATAAGCCTCCAGGATTTCCCATTCATCAGGGAGTTCCTGACATTTTGACTGCCCCTGAAGCAATACAGCTTAAGCCTGTCAGAAATCTTATTGACTGAAAGTTCTGGTGGGAAAATGTTAATTGAAAAAACAAATGAACAAACTCAGAATGGATATTCTACATGGATGTTATTGAAGTGTGATATATACTTGGGCATAGCTTTTGCTTTGAACCTCCTGTAGTCAGGAGCAGAGAATTCAGTGGATATGTCTAAATTGCCTGCACAATTCTGGTCCCTTGATTGTCCATCAAAATCATGTTTTGCTTTTATTCCCTGGCATTTTTCAAAAGCATTCCCCATTCAGTGAATCTAGATTGACCCCATGAGGTCTCTTACAGTCTTCTGTAGGAACACACTGGAAGCTCCAGTGAGTTTTCAGCTTCACTCCTCATATTTTACTATTGGTATAGAGCTGTAAAGAAAAGTAAAAATTTGTTACAAGTTATTACTTGTAATCTGGAGACTGAGGTGTTATTTCCAAACTGATGTTTATTTACTGTCACAGTAGACCAGATATATAACTTCCCTGTATCTCCCATACAGAGAAAATAAAAACATAATATATGATTCATGACTGTCCATATTGGGATGTTATAGCAGTTACATACTCCTGTAGATACCATAAATGTCAGTTTTGTCATGTAAAGCATAGCAAGTCAATTAGAATCGCCTTAAGCTTCTACTTTATTATTATTGTTATCAGATAGTGGGTGCACAATCTGGTTATGGTGAAATAAGATCTAATTTTCCAGGCTGTCAGCTTACTGCTTGGGTACATTACCTTATACTACTGTGAAGTAAAATTTGTCCTTTCCATGGATTAGTAGTCTTTTCCAAGTTCCTCTCTGAGTTTGGCCCACAAAATCTTGTTTGAGTGTTCATTGCCTCAAAAAAAAAAATATCAGGGTTGGAAAAAGTGCTTTCCTCTTGTGGAAGCTTTGCTGTTTTTTCCCCCTTCAAGCTTTACTTTTGTTTTTATATGGTTTTGTCCTTAATTAGGCTCTTAATTACTTTCTCTGAAACCACAGTAAGTCTCATTGCTTTGTAATTCCCCTGATCTCCTGTGACTTCTTATTTTAAATATAGATGGTGTTTTATGTGAACAGATTGTTATCCTCAAAAATAATTGCTGCCGTAAAGCCTGTATTTTGCATCCTTTTCTATGTCAACACTACTTCAAACTTTATTTCATTCAAAGTTTTCAAACCAGTTAAGTCATGTAGTCTGGAAAATGTCAAATATATTGACTGTTTTTCTGGTTTTGTGCTATATTCTCTGTAGTTCTCTGCTCATTGAAAAAAAGAAGGTACTTCTTCCATTAGCACTGTTCCATTTATGGTCACCACTGGTATAAAGGAAACAATAACTTCTCCCACAAAGAAAGTGGGGGAAAATAGGCAAGTGGGTCAGCTGCATCAGCCAATCTGGGCAAGCAGAACCTCTGGTATGCCTTTTCACAGGATGGAAGGGTGTGTACAAGGCTGTGTGCAGGAGAGTGTCTGATGCTTTAAGGGTATCTGGTCAAGGACCTTTCCAATGCCAAAGGATAATTGGAAAAGGAGGAAGCCATAAACAAGAACATAGAAGGGCACAGAGCTGACGAACAAATGATAAGGGAGGCAGTGATGGGAACCAAAGCTGATCAATCACACTAATTGATGGGGACCTGTGAGAGTGTCAGAATGTTTATTCCAGGGAGGTAATCTAGAGATTTGATCAGGGACCTTGTCTGTTGGGAATCCAAAAGAAAAGGGAGGAAGCCAGAAACCAAAATGTACCAAGACACGGACCTGATAAAGCAAACATAGAGACAGTGACAAAACACAGACCTCACCACTCACGCTAATTGTGGGCTATCAAGGAACCACAAATGCCACTTCCAGGAAGATCAACCTGGACTTTGCAGCAGATAAAATTGTAAACCAGGGGGACTCTGGATCAGGAGGTTACCAAGGATGAATAGATAAGTACAAATCCGTGGGGAACCTGCAGGGGAGGGAGACTGATTGCTTGTAAAAGGGGGCAGATCAGTACACTGTCTGACCAAGCCTTGTGCCCGATCTCTGCAGTATGTCCTATGTTCTTATATCTTATTAAATCTTTTCTTAACTATCTGGCTGTGTTTACCCATTCTACGTCTGTGTGTGTGCTGCAAGGACTAAGTGCCAGTTACTGGTGAGACCTGTAAGTGTGTCAGTGGGTTCTGGGCTAGCTACTGGAGTCAGGCCAGGGCTGAGGGTGCCTGTGCTGGCAGCTACTGGGGCCATTGGGGCCTCTGTGCCATTTGCTGGAGTGAGTGTGGGTCTTCAGTTTCCAGCCACTCGGACAGGAATGCTGTGTGTTCCCAGCTACTGGGGAGAAGGGAGCAGTGGTGTGAGAGAGGAAAGTGAGGGACTTGGCACTGGTGGCTGAAGTGGGACTGTGGGCCACAGCCTGTATGCCAGGTGCCAGCTGCTGCTCGATCTTCTCCAACCAGCTGTGTGTGAGCAGTGGGGGTTTTGTTGGCAGACCTCAAGGTGGTCCAGGCAGCGAGGAGGGGGCCTCGAGTCTGGGCTGGGGCATTAGATGGGCAGAAGATCTGTGCTAGTACATCCATGGAGACTTGAAAATGTGGAGTGCATGAGGGGTGAATTTGCGAGCGTGTGTGCTTGCTAGTGAGCATCAAGCTGGAGTAGCTGGCAAGTAGGGGGAGTGGGTGCTGGATGGACAGAGTGCTGTGTGGGTACGTGAGGGAACAGAGAATATGTGTGTACTTGTGAATCTAGAAATTGTCATGTGCCTGTGACCTCCTGTCTCTACCAGCTAAAGAGGAGGAGGGCTGGCTGGCTGGCCTGTGTTTTATGAGCTCTGTGTGAAGGTGCTGTTGAAGGCAGCACCTTGTCTGTGGCAGCTTGTGTGACCTGTCCTGTCAGTGTCCTTGGTGTCCGTGTGTGTGTCTCTGGGACACCTGTGTAGCTTTGCTGCTAATAGAAGCTGCAGTCAGGAAAACAGCAACCACATCCCTCAGGCTGGGCAGAGACCAGGGGTACCCACACACTGGGCTGGGCTCCAGCAGCTGGGCAAGAGGGTCCTGGGCTGGAGCTGCTGGGGAAGGTGGCAGCAAATCTAACACCACTTAGTAGAATCGTATTTTCAGATACTTCATCATCCCTTATAAATCCCTTTTAAAGTGTTGTGGGCTAATTACAGATAGTAGGATGACTTCCCATAGGAATATACATTCAAAGCCTCTGCCTCTCCTTTCATTAAGTTGTGATATACCTGTTGTTCTGCATTGGGCAAGAGCCCAATAAACTACAATTACTATTGATCAGAAGATGTGTAATAACAGCCTGTGTCTACTGCCTACTCCTTTATGCACACTCAAGTGCCTGAGCCACTGTTGTACTTTGTCCTTCCAAGTGGGAGCACAGGGTAGAGGCCTTGGCAGGCACAGAGTGTAGCACTGGGTTGGTGGAATGTGATAAAAATACGGGGAAGAAGATACAGGAACATGGGCTGGGGAGGTGAGAAGAGAGGAATATATTATTTTATGATGTAGAGTGTGTGACTGGAGTATGTAAATGATCATGCATCTAGGTGACAGTTTGCATTGAGAGGAGCAGGGAGCTGGGGGCAGCCAGCTGAATATGGAAGCTTCTTTTAGGATCAAAGCCTGACTACTGCCCAAAATAGCTCCAAATAAAAGCTGTGTCAAAAGCCGTGTTATATATGTTTTTAGGACACTTATTAGATGCTTTTCAAATCTTACATTTATGAACAAACAGTTTTCAGCACATAACTGCAAATGTTTAATGTACATGGTTTCCAGATAGAATGTTAAAATGTGAGGTTTGGAAATTCAAAAGTATGGTAAATGGTCCTGTCTCTCATCCTGATGGTTGGAAACTGATCTGTTACTGGGACCATGAAAAAATGCAAGATGGTGTAAGTGTGTAGGGAGGTTCTCTGCCTGTGTAATTTATTCACTGATTTCAATGATGTTTTGGCAGTTGATGCCTGTTGATGATCCAGAGATGTCTCGTTTTTATATGTTGGTATGAACTGATGGGCCATGTCTGTCATCTGAGTCAAGGTAGGCTTGTAATTCTCTGGTTAACAATGTCTGATTTTTGCTCTGCATTTCCCTTTTGAGTGATCACTTATTTAATGTGAGAACTTGCTATAGTTGGTTTTTGTAAGAAGAAAAAATGCAAATGTGTTTGAAGGGCTTATAGATCATTCCAGCTATCAGTATGATACAAAATTAATAATTCCTTACGATTTCTTCAGTGATGCATTGGAAATTACTATGTAATGCCATCTGGTTCAGGAAACTTTCGAAAAAAAATCTGAATGAAGTTGAGGATCAAAGAAAATGCTGGTAGCTCTCCTGTTATATTTCAGTTTCCTATAATTTTATACAATAACATGTCTGATCTTTTTATAAATATCTGTAGTGCAAAAAAAAATCCCATATATTTCCTGGTAACTGAACTAAGACTAGAAATTTTTTCTAAATCCCATTTCAGAGCACAACACTGATTTTATTTTGGATTTTTTTTTAAGATTGCTTTTGTGAATTATTTGTCCATAAAGGAGAAGTGTAGAACAATACATTGTTTCCTATTTATGGATTATACAGATGTGACACTACACATGGACCTTGTCCAAATATTCCTATTGTAGCAGGAAAAAGTAATCCAAACCACTAGATATACATAAGAAATTGCCTTGGCAGTCATAGCTGATTTTTTACTGTTTTTTTTTTTTTTTTTAAATCATATGAGCACTTTATTCCAGGTTTTAAATCCCCTAGATGGCACTACAGAATGCAGTATTTAAATGTTTCATACATTGCTATTAAAGAGATGATCTTAAGTAATTTTTCTCTTGAAAAATAAACATCTTTGATTTTTTTAACAAAATGAAATAAAAGGCAAAGCTTTTGTTTAATACATTCATGGTATTTTGGCATGTCCTGATGTACGGGAAATGGAACAGTATGCTAGACATGTGCCAGATCACATATAACCCTTTCTGCTCATGTGGTCCAGATGGTGGCTGTCAGTTTCAAATCCAGACTTGGGCCTCCAGGCCTGAATTGGAAAATAAGTCAGTTCAATCTAAAGGGATTAAAAATCAGGAAAGAAAACAAGAGTTGTTGTTTTGTGTTAGAAACATACTTGGCAATTGAACATACTCAAATTGTCTGTTGCAAAGAGTTGTTGTTTGAGACAATGTAAGAGATTTTAATATTTTAATTGGTATTTAAATTTCATGCTTTAGTTGCAGGTACCTTGCATGCTGGACCTCATGGGAGTCCTGATAGTTTGTACTACCCCTGAGCATTTCTTTCACAGTTGGTATGTCATTGTCTGCAGATCACTGCAGTAAATACTTTACTGTACTGCTGAAAAGAGAGAAAAACATTGCCATCTGCAACTACAGCTTGCAAATTACAGCTTGCAATCGTCTGCTATTAAATAAAGACACTTTAACAATATTTTGGGGTTTAAATTAGCAATTTACATCACAAGATGCCGAAAATACTAGTCTTTTAATACAGCAATTTTTGTTTCCTTTTAACCAGGCTTCAACATGTATTGAATAAAAAAAAAAAAAAAGAAAGTAATGCAAACCAGTGTTTATTTAAACAATAGCCACTGACAGCAAGACACACAGATGGAAACCCAATCGCTTGTATCTCAGTGGGAGGTTTCATTTGAGGACCTCGATGGGGATGTGATTGGACTGGAACACTCTAATTTACATTATGGAGAATCTATCCTGATGCCTTTTTCATGGCTCTGCTGTGTCAAACTAGGTCTCCCGTGAGAAACTGGTCACATACAGGGAGAAGAAAGGAAAGACTTTAGTCTGAATGAGAGGAAAAAGCAGAGTTTCAAGTACTGCAAATACAGGCTATCTTTGCAATGGTCTGATATTTTGTGGACACAAGTAATGGCAGAACCATGCTTTTGCTTTTTTTTTTTTTTTGAAGAATGGTAAAGAGGACAGCAGAGGAGCTATAGGGCATATTTGATGTGTGATGCATATTGCCCTGTGGGTTAAGGAAGGAACAGAATTGCATAATGTCCTGCCAGGGAGTGGCCCAAAATGTCCCTTTTTAGTATCACTTCATTTACAATGATAGAATGAAAGACTGGAGAGAAGTTGTCCATTATTTCGAGTGCAGAGCTCATTCTTTCATCCAGGGAATCTTAGTGTCAGCAAAATGTATGGAGAGATTCCTGACAGGAAAAGCGTTAGATGTAATGGAAAATGCCAGCAAAGAATTCTATGAGGTAAGCATAGTTTTTTGTTAAATTCTACCAGATGGTCCACAAAGGCCTATAAAAGTGCTTTCCAGTTATAAATCTTACAGAATTTTTCCTCCCAGGGCTAATCTTGTAATTGCTAATCAGCGAAAGCTACAAGTGTTTGCTTTATCTTTGAGTACACACAAAGATGTTTTACTTCTAGTCTGTCTGGGCTTTTGGGGAAAGCAAGTTCTTTATTATTGATGAGAAGGTAAATCTACTGGGCAGGTGGGGAATAGCATAACATTCCTTGTGAAGTACAGCCAGAGCCTGCTTGGGCATTTGGTAACACACTGCTTATTGTAGGGGGTCCTTTTCTTCCACATACTTTTGTGATGGTCCTAAACAGCATATTAATTTTCTCAGTCAGCTTTCACAATAGAAATCTGTACAGTCTTTTGGCCAGGAGCTAGGAATCCTTGTTTCTCCTCCATAATGATCCGTAGCTTTTTTTNTAATTGTCTCGTCCTATCTCTCAGGATCCTGGAATCCATTTTAAGACTGTTCTAGTCAGCACCATGTGATTTGAGTCCTCTGCAGTACTCTCTACATGAAGTCAGCAGCAGTAGCGAAATCTCCTGCAGAAACTTCATAGCTGCCACTTACAGACTTACTGCAGTCCCTGATACCTGTCACTTATTCTGCAAACTCTTAGGATCAGGTTTATATCTCACCATTTGCCAATATAAAGCTTAGCATAATCTCAACTGGTCTGTGTAGAGACAGTTGTGATACAAATACTTTTCAAAATGCATCTTTTGTTCTAGAAATGTAAATTATTATCATTATTTAGGTCATTTTTTCTTAATCCTTTTTATTTTTTCTCTGATAAAAAGAACTGTCTCACAACAGTAGGGTATACAAATTTTCACAGTAAGAGAAGAAAAGGAGGAAAAAGTCTTTTAATAAAAATTTAATCTTACTGAAATGTAGGCAGTTATACTCAAAGCACATACCAGCCTCAGAATATTGTTATTTGTCAAAAGTTTTGTGAAGTGCAATTCCTTCATTGTATATCATTCTCTTGGTGCCTGCTGAGTAGCTAAGAAATTTCAGTCATGATTCTAGCAAAATAACGGTAAGACCTGCTTAGATTGTTACGGGGATTTGCCAGAAAAAAGTGCTAGTACAATTACTAACTTGCTTTTTAGACTGTTTAGTCTGATTAGTCATCACTCTGATACTCATTATCACTCCACGGTATTATTTCACTTAAAAACTGATGCCATACATTCTGTTTAAATGTCAGATTGTCCTTCATTTAGTCTTGTGAGTCCTGTTTGGATGATTTCTGTATCTTAACTCCACTGCTGCTTCAGCTCTGGTTTTCTGCTTCAGAAATCAAATCCAGAGGACACTGTTCTTGGCCTTTATTAGGTGCTATTTATAGTGCCTTTTGGTGGTAAAGATTGGTGGACAATGGATGGATTTTCATCTCTCTGCTGATTATGAACTTTTAGTTCATTTTAAAAGGTTTAAAAGGCTTTGGGATTTTTTATGATTGACCATCCTGTCACTAAAGTATAATTGGACTCATTCTAATTTCTTATAACAAAATGCACAAATATTCCTGTAATGTGCATGGGGCTTTAAAAGATTGAGAGCTGCCATTAATCTACTACTAATGTTTGGAACAAAAGTATAGGTACTTATATCTTTGTTAATGAATGCTCAGTCTTTTCTGAACAACTGTTTCTCTATGAGAACTCTGCATATGTTGCTTAAATTGTGGAATAGCTATAATTTTTATATATGCTTCTTATGAGGCTGTGTTTAATCCTGAAGACTTCATATAGTTCTCAGCTTGAATTAAAAATATCCTTTTTCAAGAAGAAAAGGCCATTTTACCTGTGTTATTACTAATATAATAATTATCTGCGGACTGTTTAAAAAAAGGGAATAAAATGTGAATGTTTACATTTGCACACATATAGTTCTTATTACACAGCTTTTGATATGAATCCTTTGAGCTGGATGAAGGCCAGTTTATTTCCTAACCTATCATAGAACAGCTGGAGGCCATGTGTAACTGCAGAATTGCCAAATCCAACAATTTTGGCTCATGAGAATTTGGATCAGAGAGACGGTGGCAGTCCAAGACTGCTTCATAGAGAAGCATAATTTAGACATGGTTCCTGTAATCCTGTCAAAGACAGTCTGAAGATAGCCTGAAAAAAAAAAAAAAAGGAGAATTTTCAAGAGATTAAGAAGTTCAATAAAAAGGCATACTGTATTCTGAAAAAGGACAGATTTTTATTTTGAGTTTTGTGATGGAGCAAAGATATTGCTGATACTAAACTTAAAACTCGTGGGCATAAAACTGCATGTTCTCATCCCTGGTGACTCAGAACCAGAGCAAGACATGATTCTTCTTTAAAATTCTCATGTTGTTTATTAGTTTGAATGTTTCTGTACAGGCAGTAATAGGATGAAGTGTGTGCAGTCTGTTCAGTGCAAACTTTCAGAATGTGACCTTTGTAAGAGTGCTACAGTTTAGAGTGTAGTAGAAAAGGTAATTTTTGAATAGTTTTTGAAAGACATTGCTTTGGGAGTNGTTGCTTAGGTGATGTTGGAACTGATCCGTGGGTGTGTGCTGTGGCACTTGGCAAAGTCCTGATCTCTTGATTCCCGATTTGCAGACAATGGGCAGTGACAGAAGCACCCAGGGTACCAAAATATGTGTGAGAGTGAGAATGCTTTGTGTTCTCTATATATCTCAATTATATATATCTTAATTAT
>VYXC01013308.1:841191-870203 GCA_013397175.1 Platysteira castanea
ATTATGAACTTTTAGTTCATTTTAAAAGGTTTAAAAGGCTTTGGGATTTTTTATGATTGACCATCCTGTCACTAAAGTATAATTGGACTCATTCTAATTTCTTATAACAAAATGCACAAATATTCCTGTAATGTGCATGGGGCTTTAAAAGATTGAGAGCTGCCATTAATCTACTACTAATGTTTGGAACAAAAGTATAGGTACTTATATCTTTGTTAATGAATGCTCAGTCTTTTCTGAACAACTGTTTCTCTATGAGAACTCTGCATATGTTGCTTAAATTGTGGAATAGCTATAATTTTTATATATGCTTCTTATGAGGCTGTGTTTAATCCTGAAGACTTCATATAGTTCTCAGCTTGAATTAAAAATATCCTTTTTCAAGAAGAAAAGGCCATTTTACCTGTGTTATTACTAATATAATAATTATCTGCGGACTGTTTAAAAAAAGGGAATAAAATGTGAATGTTTACATTTGCACACATATAGTTCTTATTACACAGCTTTTGATATGAATCCTTTGAGCTGGATGAAGGCCAGTTTATTTCCTAACCTATCATAGAACAGCTGGAGGCCATGTGTAACTGCAGAATTGCCAAATCCAACAATTTTGGCTCATGAGAATTTGGATCAGAGAGACGGTGGCAGTCCAAGACTGCTTCATAGAGAAGCATAATTTAGACATGGTTCCTGTAATCCTGTCAAAGACAGTCTGAAGATAGCCTGAAAAAAAAAAAAAAAGGAGAATTTTCAAGAGATTAAGAAGTTCAATAAAAAGGCATACTGTATTCTGAAAAAGGACAGATTTTTATTTTGAGTTTTGTGATGGAGCAAAGATATTGCTGATACTAAACTTAAAACTCGTGGGCATAAAACTGCATGTTCTCATCCCTGGTGACTCAGAACCAGAGCAAGACATGATTCTTCTTTAAAATTCTCATGTTGTTTATTAGTTTGAATGTTTCTGTACAGGCAGTAATAGGATGAAGTGTGTGCAGTCTGTTCAGTGCAAACTTTCAGAATGTGACCTTTGTAAGAGTGCTACAGTTTAGAGTGTAGTAGAAAAGGTAATTTTTGAATAGTTTTTGAAAGACATTGCTTTGGGAGTTCAGATTCTTGGCAAACTTCAGTGTGTTGATACCACTGTTATAGACATTTCAGAAATAATAATAATACGTCTAGATTACACAGATACTGGCCCAAAGGGCTGGGTGTTATTGCCAAATTCTAAAGTGAGAATAGGGCTGTACAGATTCCCCATACAGCTTGTGTTTAATTTTACAGGAGACATTGTTTTAATTTTTCTAATGATCCCCAATATAGAAATTATATTCTAATCAGTGCAAGAGTCCAAGAAATTTTGTGTACATGCCAGCAAAAGAATCTTCTAAATATGACATAGTTTTACTTGGTAGTGTAAATACCTACTGGAGCTTGATTAGAAGATATTGTAGAGAGGTGTATGCTAAATTTTTACTATGGCATGGATACCCTCTAAGAAACAGGCAGCAGTTCCAACAACCTGTCTTTGCTTGGAGGTAATCTTCTCATGGAAATTTCTGTTTTTACATGTCTTCTTTCTTAGAGTCAGGTAGTCAGCTGCCTGGATAGCTGCAGGCCTGCAGCAGACACCCAGGCTCCTATTTTTTCCGTGATGCTACATACTGAGAGCTAAAATTCATCTAAAGGCAAGAACATTTGTGCATTTGGAGCGCTCTCCAGGGCCATGGTGGCCACAGCTGCAAGGTTGGCAAGACCGCTGCAGCTCCAGAGGCTCCAACTGCTTCTTGAGCACAGTTGCCCAGAGTGCCAAGAGCTTGTTTTCAGCCCCTTTGAAACAGTGCTGCTCTCTTCTTCATATACTGGCTTATGTGATGGAGTCCATGATCACCTGGGGAGTGGGTCCAGGTCCATGGATCATTCCCCTGTTGGAAGACAAACCCTGTACTTCACATTTTTTGCTCCAAACTACCTGGTGCTAAGGAATTTTTCCTGCTGAACCCAGGCTACTGTGTGAAAATAAATTGGTATCTCTGTGATAGGAAACACTGGGGGAGAAGAGCTTGAATCTGTTGCCTAGAACTGAGGAAATCTGTCTGGGATGAGGTAGACTTGAGATACTGTCCTTGACTGCAGGTATGTTTATTCCTTTTAAACTAAATGGTTGTTGAATGAAAAACAGAAGCAGTATTACTGCCATCATCACAGTTTAGGTATGTTCCTTCCTCTCCCTTTCAAATACTTGCAAAATGACCTCAGAAGGGGAAATGCAGTCCTGAGCTCTCAGCCTTACCCTGTGAGGGAAGTATTTTGCCCTGTATCTGTGAGGCCATCTGAAGCTTCCTTCCATTACAAGATCTTCCTTTTGCCGTGTGCCCACCTCTGAGTTACCCATCTCAGCCCTTGTGGCCCCAGAGTCAGCAGCCACCCCTTGCGTCTGCTACTGAGTTCCTCAGTGCAGCTGCTGCCCAGAGCCGCTTTTTCTGCTGCTCTGGTTTGAGCACGTTCAGTGCAGCGTGGGATACATGAGACGTGGATATGCAACACCTGTTTAGTGACTTCAGTAATGCTTCTCCTTAACAGTATCCTGGAGATAACCTTTGTTAGCCCAGGAAAGGAGGAAAAATGGACATATCCCTTTAGTACAGCTATTATGCTGGTATGCAGCTTGCATCTAAGTGCTGTGCGGTGTTAGCCAAAGATCTCCAACTACTTCAGATACCAAAAGCAACAAAACTGTGATAACATAATATTCAACACAGGATACTTAGAGTGGTTGCAAAGCTCTTTAGAGCAGACTCGAAGTGCTTCTTCAGAGTATCACATAGAGCCATATAGATCCACTTTTAATGGGAAGTTTAAAAAAAAAATCCACTCCTGCACATTTCATGTTTGGCAATTAGCTTTTCTTTGCTATTACCTGAACTGCTGCTAAGGCAGATGGCACTGTCTAGTTTCTGTCATCAACTGATGAACTTCAGCTGTCTCTAAAATGTGCTATTTAAAGAGAGCTTCTGCAGGAAAAGAAAATATGACCCTGTTGTGCAAGTGATAAAAATCAGTGTATTGGCTAATTGTCAGACAGACTAGTGATCATAGAATGATGACGGGTACCTGTGCATTACTGGAAGTTATTACTGAATATAACAATTTCTCTTCTCTTCCTAGAGAGAGCAAAATAAATATGCTAGTATGTGTTTTTGTTCAGAACTCAAATGGCCTTGTCTACTATCAGGCCTTAATTTAATGGGATTTGTTCCTTGTTCAGAATTAGTCCCATACTGATTTTGTGAATAGATTTTTCTTTTTTCCCAGAAGATGTTTTATTCCATCTTACTTTCAAAACATGAGACAATATAAAAAAATGATGCAGCTACACCTCTGACACTGACAGGGTCCCAATGTGGAAAGTAAGGTCATGAATTACCTCCTCCTCTCATTCTGGTGCTAGAATTGGTAACTCTAATGCAGTGGAAATGACTTCTTGAAGGTGAACTGTTTGGCTTTTCCAGAAATAGAGTGAGATGTGATTTACAAAGTACAGAACATGTACGAAACCTTGTGACTATCAATCTGCAGATTATTACTTATTTTTTTTGCTCCAGTGAACAATTCTAATCCTATATGTTGAGTTTTACTTCATAACAGTGTCTTATTACCCAAAGATAATCTTACATTTTTCAGACAGTTGTACTACCTACACATCAGTATGCTGGTTAAGAGAGAAATACTCCAAGACTGTCAATGCTCAATAAGAAATAAGATCTCTCAGAACACTTCACATCATGGAAAGAAATAATTTTTAAGGCTATGTAATGAAAGTCTGGGTACTTGGACACCATAGACTGCATTCTTTAGAGTCAGAAATAATTTGAAGATGTTTTTCATCTACATTATGTTTGTACTAGTTTCCGTGAGAGGTCTCACTCCTAATGTACTAGGCATTACAAGAAAAGTGGTGAATAAAGACATTTTTTTCTGAAGGACTTTTACTTCTGAGCTAGAAAACACTTCCAAAGAGGCAGGAAAATGTTGATTGTGTTCACAGTAAGTACTTCATGTAACAGAAGTTTTTTCCTCCCGCTGCTTAAGGACTACAAGAGTGGAGTCAAAGTCCTTCTCTATATACTTAAAGGATCTCAAAAAACCTATTATTTTGTTTGAAAATGTTTTAATCTACATTTGTCTCAAAAAATACCAGAGGAATGTAGCTTTGACCAGCATTTTTAACTGCTAAACATTTAATTAGTACCATTTATTAAAGCTGTATGATTTATTAATATATTTAGTATTCTTTCCCTTGAACAGCACAGCTCAGCCGTAATTATAAAGTTTGTGTGAAACACATGTATATGATGTGGGACTGAATAGACTTTTTACCTCAAAAATATTTCATCACCTCTCTATCATTTTATATTTACATAGTGGCTTAGCTTTATGTGGGGTGAGACCTAGTTGCCCCTGAAGAGGTCTTGAATGCAATGTGCTCTGCGTCCTGCTGGACTGCCGTCCATAAATCTAAAACACAGACTTGAGTGCAAGCAGCATGCCTAGCAGCATACAGGCTTACCTGGTACACTTCCATGATTTAGATGGCATGAGCAGGCTGTGCTTACAGGTTTGCTTTCCATTTACGCTGTGTCTGGTTTTGAAGATAATTCTTAGGCAGTTTCTGCCCCAAAGAGCAATTTAGATCAGAGGCAGGAGATTATTTTAGTTATTCAGGAGAATAAAACTTTAAATTTTTAAAACTTAAATAGTAAAACTGAACACAAGGGGAAAATTCCATTCTTATTTCATTTAAAGCCTTTGAAGAAAGATAGTTTTAATATTAAGAGACAAATTTCCTCTTCTAGAAGAATAGACATGACTTCAGGTGTGGAAACCAAGCTCAAGTAGTGGCAGGTGAATTGTCCTGAGGCTGCTGTGGCATAGTTGCTTGTCAGACTGGCAGACTCATTGTGGCTGGGAGTTAAAGATATTTGGGAAGAGATTTCTAGGGCTGTGTCCACTAGATTTCGAAATTCTCAAGTAAAGTTCACCCAAATCAATATTATCTATGTAGATTCTAATTTGCTGTTTAAAAATTCTTTAGGATTGATGTTGCAAGAAATAAAATTGATCACTTCATGAGTTCTTCTTGCCTGGCCTTTAGACCATGACCCCAAACTTCCAAACTGGCTAAAATATCTCATTTTCCATCAGCAGAGACAGAAGAACCTTGTTTCTGGGCCTGCAGGTGGTTTCTGTCAGAAAAAAGGATATTGGGTAATTATGATTCTAGACTTAACCACAACAGTGCCTTAAACCAGAATGTGGAAATCATGAGCTGTCAACTTTCTTCTTGTACTATGCCAAATATTTTGGATTATTAATTTTCTCTTGACTAGGATATAGGTACTTTACATGGATATCTTGCCTTGGATTTTTAGTGGGATCCTTGATAAAGCATTTATTTTCCGTTGTCTTACTTCTTCAGTGGAAAAAATTATAGTTACTAACAGCGATATTGTAAAGGTCAGTGGTATAAATTGTTTGGACCACACTCTCAGGCACATGATGTGACTCCTGGGGTATCCTGCACAGGGCCAGGAATTGGATTTGATCCTGATGGGTCCCTTCCAACTCAATGCGTTGTGTGATTCTGTTATTATAAGGCAGTGCTGAAAGGGACTGCACAGTTAGCTGGACAATAAATTACGACTTTGGTCGTAATTTACTACAGTCCCTTCATTCAGTAGAATAGGAAAAATATGTTCCATTTTTTTGCAAGAAGGTGCTAAACTTAGAGAAGTGTTTGCTATTGCAGCTTTTCAAAGCTAATGAGAAATACCTGTGTAAGGGGGGTTTTAATAAGCATTCTCTTGCTGAGTTCTACATTTTTGATTAATTTAAAATAAGTCCTCCAGTTTTAATGTATCAAAAGACAGCTACATTCCAACTCTACTGTTGGATTTTTGCATGGAGTCACAATTTTTATTTATGTATATGTATTTAAATTTCAAGGTCATAATACTTCTATTTAAGAGTCCATTTACATTTTCTGTACTGTTCTTTTCTACATCACAAAGGTTTGTGGTTTGATTGCATCAAATCTGAAAACAGTAGCAGACTAGAGAAATGGCTATAATTCTCTAAGTAAAAGCCCTAATTAAAAGCTATATTAACTAGCTTAAAATAAGATAAATATTTCTGTCAATAGTGATATATAAAAATGTTTTGTCTTTCTTTTGTCAAGCTTTGATAGACTGTAAAATCAAGATTTTTTCCAAACAGCTGATAAAGCATAATCTACTCCTTTTCATAAGAAGCAAGTCTGTGTAGTCATAAGTCCCTAAGAGCCAGAGAGGTATGGATAAGTTAGCAGACTTTGGAGGTTTTATAAAATATATCATGGGCTATTTGATTAAAATTAGGGAGACTACTTTACTTTTATCAGTAAATTGTTTTGTTGAAAGAATGTAAACCGTGTAAAGGACTTACAACCTTTCAAAATCAGCTGCTTCACAAGCAGAATAATCTTTTGGATAAAACCACCATTTAAGCTCCTGTTATGTGGCTATTTCACTCCCTTGGAGAAGATAACAGGGTAGGTTGAATTATCTGGTAGACAATTGTCTGAATGACAGCTACAGTGTTGGTACTCAGTGATGAATTCTTGAAGGCTGATGGACATTTTAGAGTGAGCAAGAATATTTCTCAAGGTATAAATTTAAAAAAAGTTATGCAATTTAAAAAAAACAACTCTACCAGCCATATGAAGAAAACATTGCTTAATTCTATATTCCTTGAGCTAAATGCCTGCTCTGGAATCATCCTATTTCCTTGGAAAAAGCTAATCATACAGTAGCAACTAAATTGCATGTGTCCCTTTACTTAACTTTGTAGAACACATAGGCAATTATGGGAACTAAGAAAGGTTATATTGGCCATCAGTCATTCTAATTTTATACTTTATTCACCCTGTGGTGTCTTATAATTGTTTCTTAAATGACCTTATTATGTTTGTGCAACATGGAAAATAGCTTACTTCACCTGCTTAAAAATTATTCCAATTCCATGTGTTTCTATTAAGTCATTTTTATATGCAGACGGCTTAAATTACTTATTATAAACTGTACATCTGTGGGTTGCCTACACTAATTGGTAAGCCAAATTACCTAACCAATTGGTTTTTCTGGCAGTGATGCCATAGAATTTATTTATACCTGTGCCCTGACTTTGCCTCTGGTGGGCCTGCACTCACTGTAGTGCCTCAGGCATTTTGATGTGTCTTGGAGCCTTAGGAAAAAGGAAGCAGTGCAGACCCCGTGAATCTGGCTTCAGTTTCTGCCTGCATATTCCTTATCACAGACCTTCCATTCTGCTTTTGCTTGCTCAGGATAAAAGCTTATTTAATGTCCGTATCTGGCAGGGTGAACTGAATTCTGCTTAGTTAAAAAATCCTATGGTGGCAGTGGGACGTTTTTGACTGTGAAGTATATAACCTATATTTCAACACTCTTTAGCTGAGTAGATGGTATCCAGTAACATTATTATAATGTGGTTGAAATATTTTTCTGGTGTTACTCCAGTAGCTGAGAAAGATTGATTCTGTGAAATGGCAGTGGATTCCATGTCAAGAACTGAGAGTCTGAAGTCACCGAAGCAGAGTACTTTATCTCCTAAGCGTCCTCCCCAGCCTTTCTAGCACCACCAGTTAGTAGGCTAAGACATTCTTTTGTGAGAATGATAAGCTGAAAACCACTGATCAAGTTATGCTCTGTAACTCAAGGTAATTAATGAATGTACAACTAAGTACAATATCTTCAAGTCATAGCTACCAGGAGTAGGAAATGCTCATCAGTTTTCTGAGTCAATTGATAGATGTAGGATGGCTTTTTTTTTTTTGTGAGGAAGGATTTATTTCCTGGAGGATAATTCCATATCTCTTTTGTGACTGAGAGCTTGAGGCTTCCTGCTGTTAATTTTCAAGTTAATCTTAACCTCTAGTAACAGAGAATATATTGCTTCTGGGATGCCTGAGCAGGAAAGCAACCTTTGCCTTCTCTCTCTCCCCAGGAATGGAAAGTTGTAACAGCAAGGAGAAAATCTTTCTTGTTATTGTACCAGTTTTGCCACTCAGAACATTAGCCCTAATGCGGCTTGGTGTGTATTACACCCGCAATCGCTGGTGGTCTGTCACTGAAACAATAGATCTTGAAACTGAAACATGCTTGTAGATTCCAACGTGGAATCTTTATTGAAGCTGTCCTGCTATGCAGAAGGGGATGCAGGGTTAAAAGTGCTGGAATCGGTGGCCTAGCACGGTCAGTTCTCAGCTGTAAGGCAGAAAACATGCATTTGGCTTCTATATTTTTTTCTGTATTTTCTCAGTGTCTTTGCAGTGCAGAATACATAGGGAGATATGAAAAGAGGAACCAGAACCCAGGAAGAGTTTGCAACAGATCCCATTCAGGATTTGCATTCTTAAAAAATGAGAGAGACAAGAGGGAGGGGGAGAGGAAAAGCAAAGTAAAGCAAAGAAAAAAGGAGAAAAAAAAGAAAAAGGAGTATCTTTCCTTACATGTTCCTTTTGTACTTAATGAAAAACATTGATAACATTATGGATTTTTCTTAGCCAGAGTTAAGACTTGCTTGAGATTTCACAGAAAAGACACTGGGTTCTGGTGTAAACTCTACACCCAGTAAACTCTACTTTCAGATAGATATACTGGATACATGTAACCACAGACATAGATGTTTATGACCAATAGGTGTTTATGACCACAGACAAAATAGAATTTTACATGCAATTTTTTTTTTTCCTGATTTCAGTGTTTATGATTTCTTTAACATAATGGATTTCTGAATGGATGCTACTCCGAAGCACTTCACCTTCTAAGTCATTATGATAACTGGGCTGGGACTCCAAATTTGACCTGCAGGACTGAGCATCTGAAAATCAAACACAAGGATGCTCGGTCCTTCCAGGACAATATTCTTTTCTAAAAGTGGTCTTGTTTTCATTTGAAATTGAATTGCTATATAATTATTGTAAAATTATAGATATAAAGCTACAATAATATAGAAGTATATATAATAACATATTTTTGTATATTAAGATATTAAATAATGTATCACAGATTTAACACTATCACTAGAAATATGGCAGATATCTTACTGTTGATGACAGGGGTCAGTGAACTAATGTATAATATTTTAAATGTTGCAATGTTTTTAATCCAGACTTTTTGTTTCACCTCACAAATTGTACTTTGAGTTAAACAAGAACACAGAAAGCAGAGGCTTTTTCCATAAGAAAGAAAACTTCAAAAAAGAGATGAAAAACCAGAAACTTACTTTCAAAAAAGCATAATATATTTTCTGAACAATATACAGTACCTTATCTTAATTGAATAGGTTTATCCTGCAACCATTTATGGAATATCAGAGTACAGAATGAAGTAAAAACCTTGCACATAATCAGTTTTCTTGGTCTAATTTGCAATGCTTAGCAAATTAGATTCTGCAAGAAACAGTCAACCTTTGCCCTTTGCAGACTATTTATTATTTTCATTTTGAGATGAAAATATGGTAATTTCCTACTCTTTTGTTCACAGTCGAACTGTTGAACAGTGATCTGTTTAGCACAGACCCAGAATAATACCGAAAAACCAGGAAGAAAATAAAAAGGAAAACAAGTATAGATTTTGTTTTCTCAGAAGCAAGAAAATAGAGTGAAGCTGTACTACAAACACCAACAGAAAAGAAAATACAGGAGTGTTTAATCTGTTGAGAATCCGACAAACAGTAAGTAAATACCGAAAGACAACAAAGAACATAGTTTCACAATTTCTTCTGTCAAAAAAAAAAAAAAAAGCACCAGGATTTGCGTGGTGTCACATAAGAAGACGTGGGGGCTTTGGTTACAACCCTGCTGATGAGACATTGGACCAGCCATGCTTTATCTATAAGAAAGCTTTTGCTCATCAGTCTGAAAGATGATGACTTTGTCCACAGTGTGGACAGGTTCTTACCCACAGCTTTGCTCTGGGGTTCCTTCACAATGTTACTTCCCCTGCTCATACTGTCGTCCAGCCTTCCCAACAAATTAAGCATGAATATTTATTATCCAGCATGGTATTAACATCTTACCCCCACATTCCTTCCTATCCCTTTCTTTCTCCAGTAATTTTAATACTATGGCAGAACTAAAATTTTCCCATGCAGTCTAAACCAGACAATAAATATGCAAATTATTTGCCATCACTGGTTTTGACTATTTACTAATCTAGGATTCTATTAAAAAATCTCAAATACAATAGCTTGTGAGAAGCTGCTCACACATTCGCAAAATATGTTGCAGAGGCTAAAACAATTTTTAAAAGTCCAAAATCTAGCTCTCCCCCAAACTTAACGTCTTTTTCTCCTTAGGCTTATTTTTTATTTTCCCTTTTATTCGGTTGCCAATGCATTTTCTGAGTGACAGAGTTTCTAATATTTCTCTTAGAGGAGTAACAAGGTGAATAATTCCCCAGTCAGAATGATTTCCCCTCCTGATATTTAATAAATAAATAAATAACCAAAATAAACAAAACAAACACCCTTCTTAATTTTATCTCATTATTCTTCCTGGAGCTATAATCCCTTTTTGTCACTTGGAATAGTGCCTCTCCTTCTGCAATGCTTTCCCATGTAAAATTTGTAGGTTATTATTGCTCTCCTTAGTTGTTGCTTAGCTAAGTGATATATGTTTGACAGACTGTAATTGCATGAGCCCCTGGGAAGCAAAACTGCCAAGTTGCACACAGCTTTATTTGGGATACATATTACAAGGTGTCTCAAATGCAGCCAGATACAGTGCATAGACAAGAGAAGAAAACCTCAAACTCTGGCTAAAAGAAAGGAGAAGGGGGGATTTTATTTTTTAGCCAGTTATAAAAATCTCAGTTATTTTCTTAAGTTTTCTGAAAGTCATATATGCACATAATGCACCAGTCTGGATTCACAAGCACTTGTATGTTCACTGGTCCCCCAAGTACTGGCGTGGTACTGATACTTGTCCAGTTGCCACCCCTGGCCAGACCCTGTGCCCTCTGACATTCTCCACAGGTCCCTCACTCACGGGCTTGTGCTGTGGGAGGTTTGCTAGTGACCCCACATACCCCAAACGCACGATTTGGGGGAGATACAGACGTATGCCTGCCCAGCAGCTGGTACCGGTCCCGCAGGCTGTGATCCATGGTCTCATTCCAGCTGCCAGTGCTGAGTCCCTCACACTCCTCACTCATGCCTGCCTCACTTGCTAGTAGCTGTTTTTGGGGGCACACACCATTCCTACCGAAGTGGCCAGGTCCAAGACCCCCACTCACGTCAGTGGGTGGCACAGAGACCCCGCTGGCTGCAGTGAGTGACATCACAGGTCAGGCAAGGTTGTCCACACACCCTTGTTTGAATTCCCTCTCTTATTACCTCACAAGTGGCACCTTAGTCCTTGCAACACTCACACAGACACAGAAATGTCTTGGGTAACCATGTTTCTGTCTTCTTGTCAGTTAACAGCATACACTGATCCTCTCCAAAATTTTGCCTGGGATTTCTTAATTCTCCAGCAATTATTACCTGGAGACTTTTGGTCTTTGCCATTATTATCTATCCTTTGTCTACCTTGTTTGTCTTTCTTGTTAACCCTTCCCCCTTCACTTATTATCTCCTTTTACATTGAAAAGGTCATTGATCAGATACCTTTGTATGTTCTTGCCTTCCACATACCCTTGCAGAAGTCAGTACAGTGAATCCCAGAAAACAAAAAAAAAAGCCACAGAAAGGGAGAGAATTGCAAGGTAGATGAAGCGAGAGACAAAGAAATATTTGAAGAGAAGGGGAAATGGTATTTTTAAAGCAGTATTTAATACCAGTTTTGAGTACTCAAATATAACAAAACAATGAAAACCAGCCTGCTCATCAAATAGACTAAAGAAATGAAAGCCTGAAATTCTTGAAGCATATGTGGTTTAAATACAATATTTGGGGTTATTATTTGCATATTAATGTTACAGTAATTAGAAAGTTATCCATATTAGACTTTCTGATTTTTTTTCTAGAAGTCCCAGAGGTAAAAAGATTTCATTTGACCAAATGTCATCATCTACAGCTCAGCTATTCATCCTGAGCTTTGTCTCTGTCAGTGGGGGGAAGTAGGCACTTCTTAGTTGCAGCATATCTCATCCTAAAATAGACTTCTAAAATAGATCAGAGAAACCAAGTTTTAAAATTGCCTAATTCTCTTCATTGACTATGAAGTCATCTTAGGGAGCTGAGATGTAGGTACCTACATTCTACTCAGATTGAATTAGGTGAGATGAATCCCACCCTTCATTTATTTTTCAAAGAATATAGCTTGAGATTTTCATATAATGATATGAATATGAGAGATGGGGCTTCAAGAAAAGCCTTAAATATGACAAGAATGATGATAAGATTGTGAGAACGATTAATAACACTTAGGGACAGAAGTGACCTGAAGTTGCCAGGGTCATATACATATAATTGTGTGCTATTAAAAAAACCAACAACTTACTAGGAGAGTGCAATAAAAAGTTACATCAGGTCTGGAGAAATGTGTTCTTTGCTCTCTGTTCTGATTACTTCTCCATTGCTGCTTCAAAGTCCAGCTGAAAAATCTATAGTGCAAAGAAGTAATTCAAAGAACTAGAAGGAAAAAAGAAATGAGAGAACAGAATGAGGGAATAAAAACAGGACAATGAAAGCAGAACAAGGGAAACAAGTGTCCTGTCATTCACTGGGCGGTATTTTCTGCCTACATGCAAACCAGATTTCTGGTGACTAATACTAGTAGACTGTTCTTAGCTTGCTGAAGTTGTCACTTGACTGCTTCATTGTCTTTTATGTTTTGCTTTCTCCTGTCCAATATTTTTTCTCTCTTCCATTTTCTTCCTATCTATAACTCTTGTGTGCTTTCTAATGCCATAATATTTAAAAGCCTCTGTCACCCTGTCTGCCTTTGCTGCCAGTTGCTGGGTTTTTTGCCTCACTTCAACTAAGGTCATTGAGTTGCTGTGGAAAGAGCTCAGCCTCCTATCCATACCTCTGGAGGCAGAGAACAAAACGGAGGGAGCTGTAAAGAGAAGTGTCCACCAGCAGCAAGGGAAGTCTGGCACAATGGACATGTACAAAACCTTATATCATTGAAATGAGTAAGGAACTGGGCAGAGAAGAAGCAAAGCAATTCTTTTGTGACTGCACAGAAACAATGAGTAGTATGCCAGATAGAACAATGAACTGGAAAAAAGGAGTACTGGCTGGAGGTTAGAGCAGCTAATTATCAGAATTGAAAATGAGATGGACAGTCAAAGCATGGAAAAGGGGAAGCTACAGTGTCTCATACACCTGCTTTTCTTAATCCAATCTCATCTGGAAATGAAAATGCTCTTTTCAGTCAAATACATATCAACAAGTAGGAGCAGGAGACTGATTTGATGATTGAAACTAAATTTGGGGGCAATGATTTTCACACATCTGACATGAGAGTAGCTCTTTTCTTCAGATGCTGATTTTCTGCGTCATGGTGATGTCCCATGGTGCCCATGAAGTCTGGCTCCCAATTGTACAATCCTTTCATAAACAAGGAGAAACAAGCTTGCTTTAAGCAAGTCTACAGAGGGAGATATTTTTTCCATAATGAGCACGTGTGTCTTCATGTTGCTCAGGTTTTTGCTATGTTACTAAATCATTCTCTCAGTCTCCTACTTTCTCTTAGGTAACAGCATGGATTTTGGAAACGAGCTTTCCCCTTCTTCAAAGTTATGCCACATCTGAAGTGTAGCCAGATCTCCCTTAAGTGTGAGGAGCTTAGGGATGAGTGATTGTCTATTGAAGCATAATGAATTCCAGCTGAGAGACTGGAGTCAGAGGATGATGGTGGAGAGCAAAAAGCTTCAATGCCATCCTGCATCATGGCCACAAGCTGAAGTAATCGGAGACTGGGATGCTGGTGAGCAGAACTGATGAGGTGCAAGCTAACAGAGACTATTCAAAATTAATGAGACGTGTTGGGGTAGAACCTGTTCAGAGGAGAGAGTATGATGAAGGGAAAGAATGAGTGGTTCTAAAAAGAAGGAATTAAAATTAGAAACAGAAATATTGTTGGCAAGTGGAAATCCATTTAGAACAAGTTTTTTAAGAAGAGAGTGACTTGGAACTTCACATAGTTTTTAGGTTCTCAGGAGGGATGGAAGGTTATCTGCAGCTTATTTTTTTTTCTGTATGAGAGAATAATTTGATATCTGAGTTTATGTTTTTATCTTCCTTCTCAAATCAACACTAACTACTTATGGAAACTGAAAAAAGAAAAGACAAATGTATGGAATTTTACATTTCTGGAGATGTGAGGCTCCAAGAGGTTGTTAGCATATACTCTGAGATATACAGAGATTTCTGAAGGCTACTGGAGCAAATTCCTGATCATATTTTTCTTCAAAATTCTCATGAAAGGTTTATCGTTACCACTGTCAAGAGGAAAATAAATAGTCTGAAGATATGGCAAGTCTTACGCCAGTTGGAATCATAACAGTTGCTACTTTATATAAAATCATGAAAATACATATAATATAGTAAAATAACTAAATTTAAAATGTATCAATATAAGGTTATATCTGGTATCTGTTATAAACTATTTACTGAATAACACCCATGATTGTTTTAAAACTTCTCTAATAGTCTGAGATTCACCCACCGATTGAGTTACATTTCAGTGTTCTTAAATACACATTAAAAAAGCAGCAGGACTTAGGTTCAGGAGAAAAAAATCTTGATGATGATTTTTTGGGAGCAACTGATTCTCTTCAGTATATAACTCCATACGTAAGTTTTCATACAGCTGTTTTGAATTAAAACCAATGAGAAAAGCAAGCAGGTGAGAGGTTCAAACTGATAAATTGCTGACATTAGAAACATTTCCTTTATAAGGGAAAAACAAAGAAAACCCTCTCATGCATTCATTGTGTGTAATACAGGCTCAATCTGACTCCTTTCATGCTGTTGCACTCAATCATATGCTTTAAATCCATGGAGTAATTGCTACAGAACAAATAATGTTGCAGTAAGTGTGTATATTTCTTAGCAAGAACTATACTGATTTACTGTAAAGGGGAAAAAAAAACAAAAAAGAACAAACACTCACTGTTTGCGGCTTTACTCTGCTGCAAAGCCCCAAAAAGTTCCCCTGTAAAATTTCTCAGTCCATTGTGTGACGTATTCCTTATTCCCTGAGTAAAAGTGAATTGAAATCATCCTGGATGATAAGGCATTACTCCTGCCTCCTCTTTTCTCTTCCTTCCTCCTCTTTGCCCCCCACTTGCTGTGTCATATTTAGAACTCTAATTCTAGCCTGCAAATTAGATTTTCTTTTGACTAAGATGCCCAGAGTTCTTGCTTGTACTTTATAGCTGAATCTGAGTACCTCATGCAAATCCAAGCATTTTTGTATTGAGTCTTTTGCAGTATCACATCTCTCTCTATACAAAAGCAGACCCAAGTTCCCTGGATGTCAGTCAGAGATTTTTCTCTTGTGCAGTGCTTTTCAAGCTTACTAAACACCTGACTCCAAAAAGGTACCCATCTGTAGATTACTGCCTTACTCATAACATGGATACAGTAATCTTGTGCTAACCCCGGCTCCTCTTTTTCAGTTTATATTTGCAGGCACTGTCTGTAGAAGTCCCTGTCTCTTCCCATCATTGGAAGGCTATTTTTCTTTTGATAAGCCATGCACCTCTGCACTTTCTGATAATCTGTAACATCAGGCAGTGAGGTGGGCATTATAATACCTTGGTCTGTGAGCTCCCTATTGGCAAGGTGGGAGGGGTAGCCTTTTTATAACCCCTAGCAAATGCAGCATGTGGGGAGGTTTGTTGTATCTGTCATAAAAGAGAGTGATTTGAAGGTTACCCTTGTCATATCTATCAAATCACTCACAATCTACTTCCATTATCACAGCAATGCACAGCTGAGAGTTACTTTGTCTTGCAGTGAAGAAAATGGGTACAGAGGACCAACAGAGATGAATAATCATGATTTCCACAAATGCAAAGCATAGAGCAGAATAGAAAATGATAATTTCTGACTCACTTTATATTTAAACAGAAGAGATGAGTTCTAAAGCAGTGCAGGCAGGTATTTTTCTACCACTACCTTCCCCCTCCCACAAATTATCAAGAAACAGATTAAAGGTGATCCAGTACTCACTAGTTCATTCTACCTCTTTGCATTTGAAAATAAATTCAGTTTTTTTGGTTTTTCCTCTAGGTGCTGACAGATGCAGAAGAAAGACATCCTGTCTCTATTCTTGCACCCTTCACCATTGCCTCCTATCATAACTTCAGAGAACTCAAGATCTGGATAACTGAAAGATTTGCAGAGTTGGGAGCAAGAGGCCATCTTAACTGGCAGGTACAATTTCCCTTTTTGTAAAAATAAGCTCATTAAGCTATAGCAATCTTTGCTGTGATGTATTGTAGCTACTAAATGTTTACTTAGGGGTAAAGGAGACTGGGGAAATTGTATAAAGATCCAGGGTGGGGGTTGCTAAATGTGTGGAGAACACTTCTAGCACAGGATGAGCCACAAATGCTTGAAGGTTGGAAATGGTATTTTTGAGAATTATAATTAATGTATGCTGACTCTGTTCTTAGACTTCTCCCTAGTCATGCATATCATTTACTCTGAAAGGCAGGAGACTGAACAAGGTGTAGGAGGAAAATTCTGAATTTTTTTGCACAGCTTTCCTTATCCATGAAGCACAAATCCTCTATACTCACAGAGATAGTTCTCAGGAGCTTACAGCTGTGAGTGGGGTAACTGCCCTACCAGCAAGGAAAATGAGTTGATTGTATCAACGAAGGCAAAGTCTATTAACATAGTGCCCAGTACATGGGTAGTTGAGATGTTACTGTAGAATTTTAGAGGAAATGAGGCTTTGGTCTATATTGGTTTACATAACCATGTACCAAACTATGATGTGACAAGTTTAGGTTCAAACCCAGAGAGGTTTGAACTCTGGCTCCAGTATCTCCATCTTTAAAGAACTCTGTATGGATTGCCTGACACCTGAAAAGATCCAGACTGGAGAGAAAATAGATGTTTAAGAATGCTCATGCAAATCCATTGTCTCTAGTGGGATCTGGTTGTTGTGCATCAGGCCTAGAAACCTGTGTCAGATACAGGAGCGAGGCGCCCATCCCAACAGTGTCTTCACTGCATTACGTACATGAAGACAAAGACTGAATATGAGCTTGCTGTACTTGAAGCAAACTCACTTGTTCTGTACAAAGCATGTCAGACTAGTCAGATTTAACCTTTCATTGACATTCACCCTAGGATTCTGTCTTCATTATACTGCTGTATGTGCAACTAACTGGATTACTTGTGTCCTTCTGGCAAGAATAGATTATTCTACTTCTGTATGTGCATGATTCACATAACTCAGCACAGGAACAAAGGATCTGTGATTGCTAAAATGCAGAGGCACTGGTTCATCCTGACTCCTGGCAACCTGCTAAAATATATATTCTTCACTAGTCAGTACATCACTGCTACTATGGAGAAAAGCAGGTCAAATTCCTGTAAGAGGAATAAGAGAAGACAGTTCTGTGGAAAATAATGTACATCCTAAAATGGCAAATAGTCCTCCTGGAATTTTTGTTTTCAGCATAGCCCTGGCTGGAATATGTATAGAGTATAATCCAAGTGTTTGTCACCAATCCCAGAGGACAGAGGTAGGCTTATATGGCAGAACAAGGTATACACCTTATCTTTTCCTTTCTGTTTTTTAGAGTTATCATATATTCAGGTTTGTGGCAGGATTAGAGAAATTGAGTCGCTTTATTTCTAACCTCTACTATAACAGTTATCTATTTAAACATTGATACAACAATTATTATTAGGAGAGGCTGCTTATTTCTTTTAGCAGATCTACTGCATCTGGTATAATGTTGTACTACATGAAAAGATCAAAATATTTGGTCTCTCTCCAAAGACAGTGTTACAGTCATACATAAACACATCTAGGGAGAATGTGAAATCTGGGCTGCCCTTTGGATGTTGCCTACATTTTTATATTGATCTGTCTGATTATTTTTCATTATTTTAAACCACAGAAAATAGGAAAATGAAATCTGTTATGTGATCAAAGCTTTTAAACTAAAAAAAGAACAGAAAAATACTGAAAGTAGTGGAATTTCTGAATATAGAAAGTTTTTTAAACTGATTCTATGCCTACTGTTGAAAAAAGATTTAAAATGAAAAGGTCAACAACATGTGGTTTTTTCCTAAATGCTTGAGCTCTCAACAGGTGTCAGTCTCATTTTATCAATTTCTATAATAGAGTGGTAAAGCAATGTGAAGAATCAAGGTTTATTCCAAATAGCATTGTGTTGAATTCTACAATTAGAAAGTAAGATTATGTTATACTAGAGAAACAAGTCTTTTCAGAATATATAATTGCAGATATATTCAAGTTGTTCTCTAAAATAGAGCTGGATATAGAGCCCCAAGTCACATTATGACCTGAAGCTACCTTGAAAGTAAAGAAATTACCTACCCATCCTTTTCAGCTATAAAAAAATTCTGTATTCAGTGCACCTGCACTTCCCTTTCTCTTTTTTAGGCATTTGAATAATGAATGAATAACAAGTAGTATTCTCATATGTACTAGAAGAATAATTATTAATGCACCTTCCCACTAATTCTAGATTGGTATTTTTTATTCTTTTCAGCCCCCCATTTTTACTGTTCTGTTTGATGTCTGGAAACTTTCATGAGCAAGAAAGATTAAATTACAAAACACATTTAATTACTTTTTCTGTAATCAGAGAGTTATTTCTGCAAAAAAAACTTTAGGGAATATTAAGTGAATATTTGCTTTTTGACAACATGCAAACTTTGTTGTTTAGTTCACTTTACGATCATAAACAATTAGGTGAGATTCTATACCAGTAAGCTTAAACCTAAATAGAGTAAATAGTATTATAAACACACACAAAGAATTGCTTGCTGTTCATTGAGCAAAAGCTTTTTCTTTCAGGAGCAGGATTCATAGTATGTGTGTGCTGACATCCATCCCAGTTTACTATGCGGTGCTGTGTGCTACAACTTTCCTTGCGCCCTCAGGTTATTGTGTTTCAGTAATAGAAGAATTGTTCCTTGGGTGTGCTGTATTGATGTTTGCAAAAGGTTTTGAGTTTCTCTGATATGAAAGCTGCTATGCCAGTATAAAGTCCAGACAATTAATGGACAATTAGACTTCAGACCTGGATTTACCAGAAGAATCTAAGACTGAGTCTTGCTTGATGAAGTCTCCATTAATCTTGTGCTAACAGAGATACATATGCCCTCAGTGTCTTGATTCATTAACATGATTTCCATAATGACATACCTGGAATGGAAAAGTTCACCTTTCTACTCAGTAAATGAGTTGGAACAAATGTAGAGAACATTGACCTTACAGAGAGGCTTCTGGGTGATTAAATTGTTGAAACCATGTCAGTAAGTGCATTAGCCACTATAGAAACTTCCCTGTGGTGCTAATGAAGGAGAGAGGATAAAGATCTCTGTAAACCAATTGTCCATGTGTTTCCATCTGGCTAAGACAGAAAGAAAAAATTAGAAGGAGTTTATCTAATCACAAGTCCTCCCTCTTTTCCCCCCCCACTCTGCTGCTGTTGAATAAAACTAAAAAACAGTGCCGAGATTGTGAATCAAAAGGCTTTTCAGTCTCACACGAACACTCAGATACACTTAATTCATCTTCTGCATTGATTTTTTAGAGATCTGATCAGTGGAAATTCCAAGGTGTTATGGTGAAGGGAAACATATAAAAGCTTGGCAGTTAGATAGGACCAGTAGTTTTCAAGTCTTTGAAAAAACTTTACCTTTCAACACATCTGTGCCAAATATCTTCCTGTAGATTTAGTAAAGGACAGAGGACTTTTAGGGGGAGTTAAAGAACATAGAAAGCAGAACAGCTTTTCACTGGCACTTTTAATACATTATCTTTTCTAAGCTTAGCTTCCTGTTTGCAGATCTACAGTTCTCTGCATAATTCAGTGCCCAGCAAGAAATTCTGCATGCCTGTGCACAGAATATTAAATTACACTCTAATACAAAAGGGAATCTGTCCCAGTGCACATGAAGACTGGGGTGTTTTCTATGCTGTGCTGCTCTTTCTCAGCTTATAAGCCTACAAAAATCATACAAAGACATGGCAATAGCAAATTCACAGGTTCAGTCTTTTAAAAGCTCACAATGGATATAACAAAATGTTCATGAAAGAGTTCTAACAGAGGTTTTCCAAAATCGATTTTTCTTATTCTCTCTGACCACATCTCAGTCAGAATGATACCCTTGTGACCTACAAAATGTCTGAGAGAATAAAAATGCAGCAGCAGCCGAGCAAAGAGCAGAACTTTCCAAGTCAGGAAAAAAGGCAAAAAAGCAGGAGAAACAGGACAAAGCATCTGACTTAATCATATTCTACAATGTAGCTTTGCCATGGCTGAAAAGTTTAAGTCTTCCTAATGCTAACGTTTCTTTTCTGCCACATAACTCGCACCCTGCCAAATAATTAATCTTCTAGAAAATATATGCTTATATGAGACATACTTGCATGATGTAGTTCATATGGTCCAAGACTATTGGCTACACCATGAAAAGCAGAACTAATGAGTCTTTTTTTCTTATAATTTGTATCTTTTGTCTCTAACCTTTTCCAGCTGAGTTCTCTTTCATGACATCCATGACATCCCTTACCAGCAAGAGACAGCAGTGCTATACCTAGACTGGAACTATCTGTGTGCTGATCAGCCTGCAAGGGTGCACTTGCTGAGTTGCTAGAAAGCTACTGCCAAATGGAGTGTACAAGGGCTGAAATCTGTTTGTCTTTCTCTCAGCAGGACAGCAATTTATGCCCTACCCTTCCCTCTAACTGCTGATTTTCACAATACTTGAAGGAACATAATTATCTTCAATCATATATAGCTGAATGCCGACAGTAGGGTTCAAATATTATGAAGCAAAGGGAAAGTACAAGCATATATAGACAGAGTTAAATGTGAAAGATCTAATTTGTTATATTTGTAGTATTCAATTTATGTCCTTTAAGAAAACCAGAAAAAAAAAAAAAAACAACACAAAACCACCCTGTAACTATTGGCAGAGGATAATAATCAGAAAAGAAATAAAAATAAAGATTTGTATTTATGCATTTACTGAAGTTGTTGCTATTTGAAGATTTGCTCCTTGGCTGTTGGCAGGGTGATTTCCTTTAATTTCTCAAGGCTGCTTTACAGAGGAGATGATTAAGCTGTAGATATTGGATACAGGTGTTTCAGGAGCACACTTAAAGACTTTCTGATTCCTGACCTGTAGTGCTTCAAAATCACCCAACTGGATGCTTTAGGATTAGCTTTTTTATCGGAACAGGAAAATGCTGAATTATTTTGTCCCAAATCAGTTACTGATCCAATTTTACTGCAGAACTCCAAAGCAGTTATTCCAGTACCACTTGGCCTGGATAAGTTGTGTGCTATGGGGCACTAGAAGGAAATTGTGATTGTGACTGAGGACAACAAGCTCTTAAATGTGCTTTCCTACTGAGCCCCTTGTACACAAAAATGCCTCTGCAGGAGATGTTAAGGTGGTATTAATTTAAACCGAATAATTTTAGCATTCTGCACAGGTAAAATAAAAGGAAATTTACCTATGTGTTTTGATTAATCATGTTTTACTAGACTTTATGTTGCTGGGTAACTCCTGAAGTCTTTGCTTCTTCTGTTCACCTAACGGTACCTGCTGTCATTCACTAGTCATGTGATCATCAAAACAATTTTGCAGAAGAAACCCTATGGTGTTTAATAAACCTGGTAAATAAAGCTCAAGTGGCCTGAAGGAAAGTGAAATAAAAAGATAAAAGATCCCAGTGTTCCATCAAGCGAGAAATTAATCATTATGGCTAAACCAGTACAAATCAGTTCATTTCATATTTCTTTCACTTACCGTTGACGAACAGTAATATTTAGGAGTGTGCATCTTAGTATGACCATTCCTACCTATAGGCTAAGAATTATCTTTTGCATAAAAAGTCCACATAATTTCTGGTTCAGAAGGTACATAGATGAAGCCCGTAAAAATGCTGCTTCAAGCATAAGTGTCTGCTTTAGTAGTAAGCATCAGTGCAAATGAAAAGAGCAAAGAGACAGCTGGGAATAACAGCACAAAAATCACATGCTGTGTAGTTGTCCTCCACTTTGTGTCTCTGGTTGGTTCATGTCAGTTATGCTGTGCAACAGCCAAGAAATCACATACAAAGAGAAACAAAAAAAAGGGCATTTTTGTTGGCACCTAAACGATTTGTATTGCACAATTTTGCACAAGTGAGGTGAAGCAATTAATTGCATTCTCCCCCAGTGCCTGTAGACCTACAGCAATATGTTTCACATGAAATAGTCAAGATAGAATCAATACAACTTACGTTTTCTTTGTATGTGGTTGAAAATATATTGTTTACTTCAGTGGTACTTTTGGAAGGGGAAAACTTTAGTCAGGGAAAACAGTTGAACCCACTGTGCCTTAGAACACTACCTTAATCAGGTACAGGGTTTTAGTAGGGAAGGAGAATCTGCCGAGAGCATGATATCATGGGAGCTGCCAAGTTCTAGAATTCTAGGAGGCCTCTCTGCAGTTTTAGACAGTACCTTCTGTCTGTCTGCATTACATGAGGAATAATTCCTTCAAAATACTTAATATTGGAAAGATTTAAAAATATGTCTGTCTGTGCTTCAGGGCTGCTAGTTGTATGCTGAGCCTTTTAAAGATTTACCCAATGAGAGTATGTAATTAAATGCCAACCAACTTGCCTAAGGGCAATAAAATCAAGCCGTCGTCTTTTCAATGTTTTCAAGTGCGTTGTGTGATTGAAATGAACTTTCTTTCTTGTGTGGAGGGAGACTTGCATGTTTATGAATTGTGTGAAATCTAGTCAATCGTATAGTCGTTATTAATAAATATTCATGTGTACAGCTAAAGTATCTATGGAATTGGAAAGGTGAAACAAAAGAGGCTCTCACTGTAAAAGTGGGACTTTCCAGTACAAAGGCAACTTCAGAGCATTTCTTAAATGGACATATTGTTGTGATGTTGCTTGGTAAGAGAAAATGTGTCTGTCTGCAAGAGAAAAGGCAGAGAAGTTGAGAGAAAAGCATTTGAGAACACAGTGAGAGCAAACATTAGGATGTTTTGTAAACAAATAGAATGACACCTAAAAGATATTTGACTATTATCAGGTTCATCTCCTACCTGAAATGGCCCTTGGGCTAACACTAAGGTCAAAAAAGGTCTTTTCCATACTGCTTGAAATTTATTCAATTTCAGAAAGCCTTCCATTATTTACTGATCTTTTTACAAGTGATAAGCAGTTCCTATGTACCCAAATTTCTTCATGTGTGACACATCTGTGACTGCATTAGACTATGCGTGGCTCAGAAGAGAACTTGCACTTTGTGTTCTATGTCCAAAAGATCTGTGTTACAAGAAATTTAGTACTGAAGAGTTACACAACCAAGACATAATAAACATAAGAACTATGGTTGTCTGAGCAGCCTTAATTGCACTTAGCAATAAGATCACCAACTCATCTACTCTACAGCTAAGAATATACAAGGGAAAATGAATTTTAATGAAAAATATTGAACAATTTAATCTACAAGGTATCTTAAACTTGTAAAATTTGAAAAGGATTTTATAGAAGCATTGTTCTGAAGAAATTGCCTTAAAGAACTTGTCTCATTTGGCTTCACTGATCCTTATCTGCATCTTAATTGTTTTGCTTTACATTGTAACATCCTTGTATTGTACAGAAGTTTGTGATATTTCTATTTAATTATTTCTAGTGATAAAATTCTTCACACTGCAAAACTCTTCTTTTGTAAAATTTGACTGAAATTAAACAGGAAAGAGATCTTTTTTAGAAAACTCAGACTTATAAGGAAGGGATGTCTGAAAACTATAAGCTGTTCAGCAAGTTGCTGAACATTTGGTCCTGATCAATGTGTGATCACCTTTAACATGGTTAATATCTCGACAGTTGTCTTTTTTAACCTTACTTAAATAGTACAACTTAAATTCCAGAACGTGACAGGCTTGGCAAAATAGAGCTGAATATGCAATCAGGCAGTTCTTATTGATCTTGTTGAATCAGCTTCTGAAATAAACAGATGCCATTTAAATGGACAAGACTATCCCTCTCAGAGCAAGGAATAGAGAATGGGGAAAAGCTTGTTCTGCTTCATGTGCTTCCTCTGTACCTCTGCCCAGCCTTTTAAGAGTCTTCTCCTGTCCCCAGTGACTATAGACTGCCACGGTCTTCAAAATCTTCCGGAAAGAAGAGCAGCAGCATGAGGTTTGGGCAATGCACCAAATGAAAGGACTATTAGTGAAGCTAGTAAAATGATCTTTTTATTTGGCTTACCCTGTTGCAGCCATGGACAGAATGGAAGAGAGGGTGAATTGTGCCCAACATTGCTGGTGCCTGGAGATGAAGCCACTAGGTTGAATTGAGCATTATTTTCTTTATCTATTGCCAGTATTTCAATGCTCTGAGACTACATGACTAATGATAGCTTTTGGGGATGTGGCAGTGGTGCTGAAAATGGAAACTGGCTGCTGGATATTTGCACTGGAGTGTAAATAATGGAATATGGTCAAAGGTACTCTGTCCTATGTTAAGAGATTTCTTCTGTTTTCCCAAAACAAAGATATCTTCCATTCCTTTCTCTGATGAAGTTTTTTGCTTGTTTTTATTGTTTTATTTGTTTGTTTATTTTGTTTCATAAGGAGACTTAGTGCTTGTTAGTGGGGAAAAAAAGACAACTAAAGGAAGATCAGAGAAGATATTTAGTCATCCTGGAGACTATCAGTGAGTGTTCAGGTCAGTGTGGTTTGGTAAATTTAAAAAGGATCCCCAGCTGCTTAGGGCCAAGGTCTTGTGACAATCAGTACTTGACAGAATAACTTCATGCCAAAGAAACAATACAGGTACAGCTTACCCTGCTTTGAAGCAACAAAGTGAATAACAAAATTGGCCTCTTCAGCTTGAAGGTCCAGGATTCTACCCCTATGTACTTGCATTCATTGAGCTATTCTTACCCCCTTACAAATAAATGGAAAAAGATAAGTGTTTAAGTGAGAGTTTAATTTCTTCAGCCTTGAACAGGAATTAAATTAGCCTTTTATATGTTTGAAATTTTTATTGTGTTTTCTCCTCCCTCCTATAATGGCCATATAAAGAACTCTTGCAGTCTCCTACTGAGGGGTAAAAAGCCCACACCTCAAACCCCCAAACCCTCTTAATATCCTACAAGATCCTTTTTCCTTATTCTTATTTCTATAAGATCCAAATCAATTTTACTGAGGTGACTGTAAAGTTCTTTGTTGATTTTAATGCATGTTGTATAAAGCTACTTAATAGTTTATTGTGAACTTTGCCACCTCGGTCACTAGTTAGTGCTCACTGTGTGGAGTGATGAGAATGAGGCAGTTGCAAGCATAGCAAGATGCTCTTTTAGAAGTACTTGCATAGAGCTGAAAGCACAACATCTCGTAAAACCTGCTCTAACCTATGTTTAGGGACTTTTAGGCAGTGAAGAATATAATTTAATTCCCTTTGAGACTTCTTTACGAGGAATTGGCAGCCCATCTTGCTTTGGGAAGATATTTGGCTTGACAGCATATTGACTTTATAGTCTTTCTTTCTCACTCACTTCCAGTGAGATACATTTACCACTGAATGCTCAAAATAATAACAGTCCTTAAGGCACGAGAATGAGGTTCCCAAAGAAGGTGTTTTCATTTTGCAATAAAGTCATATTGTTTTTTTTGTTAAACATTTCAGTGAGCATAAGCCAATTAACCCTTTTCTCTAAATGAAACATGTTCATGGAATAAATTTGTTAAAGAGATATACCAAAATATTTCTTGTTTAACTTGGAAATATGATAACACAATATACTGCTGTATCTTGATAACATACAAGGCAGTAATCTGAATAGGTCAGAAAAATATGTGCAAAATTGCATCTATCATGCTGAAAACTTTTCTGTATAAAATACATGTTGCTTTAGAGTCATTGAAGAAAATGTTATTTAAATTAGCTTAAATTCCAGCACTCTGTCTTTTAAGATCAGGTTTAGTTTCCTTAAATGTGCTCCATCTAAAAGACAGACTCATAAATGTGCAAAGATCCCTTTTTTCTGCATAGTATAACTTTTTAAAATTAAGTTTAAATAAAGGTAGATACCTAAAATTGCTGCTTAACTCTACCTAGTCTTGCAGGTATTTAAATATTCATTAGGAAATCCTTCTGGACTGCAATATGTCTGCCTATGGCTTTATTACAAGCTCTGAGCAGAAGAAAGAGTTGGGAGAGCCTTGCTTTGTGTACCAATTATTCACATTAGAATCATAGAATATCTTAGTTTGGAAAGGACCCATAAGCACCACTGATCCAACTCCCTGCTCCTCCCAGGTCTACCTAAGAGTAAGAAATATAACTGAGAGCATTATTCAGACACTCAAACCTAGCAAGCCAAGGTTTGCTTTTCCTGGGTCAACTGTATGACTCCATAGCTACAGAGTGGTTCTGACCAGGGTGCAATAGCTTGCAAAATACAGACCCAAAGAACATTCATGTGCCCTGCTCGCCCACTGCTGCACAATGTTGAAGTCAGGATGCCCTTCTGAAGACAGTGTTGGCCCACGGAGGAATCAGGAACATGATATTTCATAGGTGTTCATTGATTTTATTTCTCTTCCAGCCATCATGGCCAGGAGCCTGGCCCAGACTGCAGACCCCTGGGAAAACCCCACAATTTCCTGGGCCGGGGAACATGAAATGCCCAATGGGATACAGAACCTGAGAACATGTGACCATAGAACAGGAGTCCAAGAAACCCCGTGTCCCGCCATGCGTCCCCCCAGGCCCCCCTCCCCCAGGGGAAGCGGGGAGGGGCACCTCCTCACCTCACCCTTTTGTTTTAATTAAAATATGACAAAACAATTTTAAAGAACACAAGCAACCCTTTGAGTTTCGAAAGGTCCAAACAGCATTTCTGGATCATCCCAGAGCTGGCAGGAAAGAGATGGAGGCCTTCTGAATACACTTGATGGGGAAACTGAGGGAGCACAGGGTTTCCTTCATTTGTACTTGTTTGAACTTTAAACTTAGATAGTTACTTTCTTTCCTCCCCCCTTTTCATTCCCCCATAGGCAGAGGGCAATTTTGGGGAAAGGGATTGGGAAAAACAAGGTTTTTTGAGNACGAGGAATTGGCAGCCCATCTTGCTTTGGGAAGATATTTGGCTTGACAGCATATTGACTTTATAGTCTTTCTTTCTCACTCACTTCCAGTGAGATACATTTACCACTGAATGCTCAAAATAATAACAGTCCTTAAGGCACGAGAATGAGGTTCCCAAAGAAGGTGTTTTCATTTTGCAATAAAGTCATATTGTTTTTTTTGTTAAACATTTCAGTGAACATAAGCCAATTAACCCTTTTCTCTAAATGAAACATGTTCATGGAATAAATTTGTTAAAGAGATATACCAAAATATTTCTTGTTTAACTTGGAAATATGATAACACAATATACTGCTGTATCTTGATAACATACAAGGCAGTAATCTGAATAGGTCAGAAAAATATGTGCAAAATTGCATCTATCATGCTGAAAACTTTTCTGTATAAAATACATGTTGCTTTAGAGTCATTGAAGAAAATGTTATTTAAATTAGCTTAAATTCCAGCACTCTGTCTTTTAAGATCAGGTTTAGTTTCCTTAAATGTGCTCCATCTAAAAGACAGACTCATAAATGTGCAAAGATCCCTTTTTTCTGCATAGTATAACTTTTTAAAATTAAGTTTAAATAAAGGTAGATACCTAAAATTGCTGCTTAACTCTATCTAGTCTTGCAGGTATTTAAATATTCATTAGGAAATCCTTCTGGACTGCAATATGTCTGCCTATGGCTTTATTACAAGCTCTGAGCAGAAGAAAGAGTTGGGAGAGCCTTGCTTTGTGTACCAATTATTCACATTAGAATCATAGAATATCTTAGTTTGGAAAGGACCCATAAGCACCACTGATCCAACTCCCTGCTCCTCCCAGGTCTACCTAAGAGTAAGAAATATAACTGAGAGCATTATTCAGACACTCAAACCTAGCAAGCCAAGGTTTGCTTTTCCTGGGTCAACTGTATGACTCCATAGCTACAGAGTGGTTCTGACCAGGGTGCAATAGCTTGCAAAATACAGACCCAAAGAACATTCATGTGCCCTGCTCGCCCACTGCTGCACAATGTTGAAGTCAGGATGCCCTTCTGAAGACAGTGTTGGCCCACGGAGGAATCAGGAACATGATATTTCATAGGTGTTCATTGATTTTATTTCTCTTCCAGCCATCATGGCCAGGAGCCTGGCCCAGACTGCAGACCCCTGGGAAAACCCCACAATTTCCTGGGCCGGGGAACATGAAATGCCCAATGGGATACAGAACCTGAGAACATGTGACCATAGAACAGGGGTCCAAGAAACCCCGTGTCCCGCCATGCGTCCCCCCAGGCCCCCCTCCCCCAGGGGAAGCGGGGAGGGGCACCTCCTCACCTCACCCTTTTGTTTTAATTAAAATATGACAAAACAATTTTAAAGAACACAAGCAACCCTTTGAGTTTCGAAAGGTCCAAACAGCATTTCTGGATCATCCCAGAGCTGGCAGGAAAGAGATGGAGGCCTTCTGAATACACTTGATGGGGAAACTGAGGGAGCACAGGGTTTCCTTCATTTGTACTTGTTTGAACTTTAAACTTAGATAGTTACTTTCTTTCCTCCCCCCTTTTCATTCCCCCATAGGCAGAGGGCAATTTTGGGGAAAGGGATTGGGAAAAACAAGGTTTTTTAGGAAAAC
>VYXC01013308.1:870515-906853 GCA_013397175.1 Platysteira castanea
TTTGGGGAAAGGGATTGGGAAAAACAAGGTTTTTTGAGGAAAACCATGACTGGAAAAATGGATTAGGGATTAACTGGGGGTAATAGGATTGAGGCAGACCCAGAAAACGGTTTATATTGGGTATAGGATAGAACGGAAAGGTAGGATAGAGGTACGGAGGTTGCTGGCATGGATATGATTTCAAATAATTGTGATTTTTTGCATGTTTACTGCCTCAGACTGGATCACCCCCTGGGCCGGTCACGTTCGCAGCTTGTGGCCCTTTCCTCCCTTGTACGATATTAAACACTACAGTTTCCCCATCTCCCACACTTCGGAGGCATTTGCTGGGATCATATTTGATAATCACATTTTGATGGAAAAACACATCCTTTCCTGTGTCATTTTGTGTTATAAAACCATAATTTTTCTTAAAATTGTACCATTTCATGATTCCTGTAACTTTTCTAGCCAAAACCTTTCCTATCACGTGTTTGCGTCTGTGTTGTGGCTGCTGGTTTTGTGCGGCCACTGCTCCGCTGCTGGTCCCTTCTGCGTTGCCTGCTTTTACTTTCGCTCGCCGCTCCGGCATCGAGGCGGCTGGGCCTGCCCACACCTGCTCCGCCAACCCCAACGTCCTGGCCTGACCCCTGCTTTGCTGCTGCCCGGGCCGCTCCGTCATGCTGGCGTTGCCGAGCCCCCTTTGCCGCTTTTTCGCGCTGGCTGCTATGTGCCGCGCCCAGCGAGCGGCTCCATTCCGCCATGGCCGCTTCCACTGCGCTTGGCCGTGCCAGCCCTGCAGCTGGCCCACGCTTGCTGCGCTGTACCTTTCTTTCTCCCCGGGCGGCCGCATGTGCCGCCAGTTTTCGGGACCGCCCCACCTGTCTGGGGGNGGTCTGCCCCACTGCGGCGGGTGGTTTTCTGCGGCGCTGTGTGGGATCAGGCAGGCACCGTCAAGCGTGTCCCGCACCAGCACCTCTGCTGTGGCAGTTTCGCTGCTGGCTTTCTCGCTGCTGGTTTTTCCTGCCGGAGCTGCTGGGGAGGGCGAGCGGGAGAAAGAGTCTACTCCGCGGAGATATGGCTGGAATCCCCTAAGATCCCTGATAATCTTATCCCACAATTTCCGCTCCTCTGCAGTGTGTGGCCCGCGGTGCCGCTGCACCGTCTATGGGTAATCGGGGCGGGGCGCCNAGAATTTCTTTAACTTCAAGATAAAGTTCTTTCTGTGGTTTTGATAGCCACATTTCCCACGACTCCTCCGTAGTCCAGTGAAAAGAGCCAAAGCAGGGCAAGAAGAGAAAAAGACCCAGGGAATTCTTACTCACTGCTTCCTTGGATTTTTTTCAAAATCTTTGGTGCTCTTTAAAGCTGTCTTCAGAGGTCCAGAGATTGTTATGATGCTGCCATTCTCCACCACTTGTTGAAGTCAGGATGCCCTTCTGAAGACAGTTTTGGCCTGCGGAGGAACCAGGGACACGATATTTCATAGGTGTTCATTGATTTTATTTCTCTTCCAGCCATCATGGCCGGGAGCCTGGCCCAGACTGCAGACCCCTGGGAAAACCCCACAATTTCCCGGGCTGGGGAACATGAAATGCCCAATGGGATACAGAACCTGAGAACGTGTGACCATAGAACAGGGCTCCAAGAAAGCCCGTGCCCCGCCATGCATCCCCCCAGGCCCCTCTCCCCCCAGGGGAAGTAGAGGGGCACCTCCTCAGCGCAGAGCCTGATAGCCTGTGGAGGTCTTCTGGGAATGTACTGTTAATATCTCAGGAGGGACACTAACTGTCTCCCAACTCATGGAATGTTGTAACACATGCCGCAGGCGTGAATCTTCTGTGTCTACTGGGTCTAATAGTCTGTACATGTGAACAACCATGACCCATATGCTACTTGATTATTTATCCTAAATGAGATTTTTTTTTTTGCTTCTGTTTCTCTATCATTATTTGAAAAGTGTTCCAGAAACTGTCTCACCTGACAGGCAAGCACTTTTAATAGTTCTTGTACTGAGTATATTCCTTAGCCATTACTTTTTGTCTTTTTGTGACTTTGCCTGTTAATTTAAACAGCCCTTCTGTCTCTAATATTTATCTTTGTGATGTGTTTAACTTTATGATGTTAGAGCAAACACATCTCCTCTTAGATTTTCTTCTAAAAGAGTCAAGAAGCCAAGTGTTCCTTTAGTCTTACCTCTTAAACAAACTGTCCAAACTCATGATCATACTGGTTGCTTCCCCTTCTAATTGCTCCAGATAGAGAGTAATTGCTCTTGAACATGAATGGCCAGAATTGTGACGGAGTAACTAAAAGAAAATCTTGAAATTATTTTGTGCAAAAGTCATGAAAACTTACCAAAATATTTCACATATTACCTTTCTAAGATGGTTTTGCCTTTCCATGTGGGCACATTGTACAACTGATTATTAGTCGTGTCAAATTTATCTGCCATCTTTAGTTTGCATCTCAGAGATTTTCATGCATAATGTAAATTCATGTAATGTAAGTAATGTAAGTTCCTACCTGCATAACGTTGCATTTTTGCATTACTTATTTTCACCATGATTCCTTTCCTGGCATTCTCAGCGTATATGCCACTGAGATTCTTTTTCTGGGATATACCTCAACCAAATTTCAGAAGTGCAATTTCAAATAAGAAAAGGTGAAACCTTCTTTAAAGTATGCTGGATCCAATTTGTCATTGTGTTCTTCTTCTTCTGAATTTTTATGAATGAGTCCAATTGAGTTAAGGCAGTATAGATTTGAATGAGCACATGAAGTAGACTGAAATGATGAGATTTTGTATTTTTTCAGAATTAAACTTCTGAGAGGGTGTTGTTTTGAGTTTAAATATGGTAATTAACTTAAAGCATAATTTTTGTTGATGTAGTGTAGACTTAGCAAAAAAATAAAGGTCCTGTGATAACTATTTGTAACTTTATCAAAAATACTTAATCAGTTTGACATAATTTAATGAAGAATAGAAGCATGATAGAGTATTCTAAATTAAACACAATATAGATACTAGAGAGCTTGTGACATTATGAAATTTCCCTGTTCGCAATGACTTTGAGAAAGATGGTCTGGGTGGGAGGTTTTTAGAGGAGATGACTGACGTTGGTGCTTATGAAAGAACATACAATTGGTTATTCAAACAGCAATGTAAAAAACAAATTGCAATTAGAGTTCTCTGAAACTATACCACAGAAAATTACATTATTTCCACAAGGTAACAGTGGTCTAAAGCTAACACAGATTTGAAATCCTTTTCTTTGAATTTTAACACAGCTCTCAGGATTTCAAAATGTCAGGCCATTCTAAAATGCTTCTGAGGTCCTCAAAGCTGCCTAGAGTCCTAGGAATCCACCAAGCAGGTTCAGATGGAATCTAAAGGAAGCAGCTCCGTATTCTTCTCAGATACCAAGACTCCTTTTTTGTGAGAAGTCTACTGAGGTACATGCAGCAATACAATATGGTAACATAGAATGAATTTGTTGTCTGGTGTTTTTCCTCTCTCCTGCTCTTAGAGCACAAGTTAATTCTCCTGCCAGTGTGTTTCTTCTGGCAGCCAGGAGCACCAGCCATGTCCTGGGGTGCATCAGGCACAGCACCACCAGCTGATCAAGGGAGGGGGTTGTCCCACTCTGCTCTGCACTTGGGCAGCCTCACCTTGAGTCCTGTGTGCAGTTTTGGGCACCACAATACAATTTTTTACAAGACTCCCAAGCAGCAGAGAAGATGCATCTGGAAATATGCTGCTGTTTGGGTAACATACAAGGAGAGCTCTGACTCCACGAGCACTGAATAACAGCATCTGCTGTGCAGCTGGCAGCAGGAAGCAATGAGGCCAGACTTTCAATAATTTCATGGTAGGTAGAGTTAGGTGGAGGAACTAGAGCTTCATGAGTCGAGGAAATACAGGTGTTTTCTGTGGGGAAGGTCACAACAGAGCTGGGAGGGTAAGAAAGAGGACCAGAGACAATATAAGAAAACTCATGGCACAGTGATCCCTCCAATATATGTAAATAAAATCAGTTGAAGAAGATGATTGTTTTGAGTAAGTTTCTCAGAAATTTCCATGTCTAAACTTCTCAGAAAAAAGAGTAATATTATGTAACCAATTAAAATACACTTTTTATTGCTGAATTAATAATTTTGCATTTCTGTACCTCAATCTCTAAAAGGAGTGAGTCTGTAAATATTAGTGTTCTATAATATTAACAGGAACTGTCAAGGGTTCTAAGAAAAGAGTTCAGCAGTAAATATGACTTGGAAATAAAAATTCAAACTGATTATGTCTGAGATACTTCTTACATAACAGAACATGTAAGTCAACACTTCTAACTTACTTATCATATCATCTGTATGTATCTAAATATTGTCTCTCCAAAGATGAGAATTATTGATTTCCTTGATAGCAGAGGTGAATACCTGATTCCTCCTACACTGGTAACACCATACCTTGGCTTCCAAGAAAGAAAACTATTCTGTGTCATTCTGATCAACAAGATCATAGAATGAAACCCCTGAAAGACTGACACTTGATTAAATGGCTTTTATTCTATTATTACAAGTGAAACCCAAGAATTTTGTCTGACATGGACATCCTACAGATGGTGGCACTATTTAATTTCTGACATCCCCATACAGCAGAGACGTGGTTACTTCACTAGTGCTCTTCACAAGTAGGGGAAACTGTGAAACTGACAACACACTTTGGACCACATACCAGTGTCCCTCCTGATTCGTGATAGAGCTTAATGTCTGAGGGTACTTTCTGAATAAGTAAAATAATCAGTGAGACTGTCTGATGCCCTCTAAACCTTAGAGCTGTCCCTGGAGAGGGTGATATTTTGAAACCAACAGTAGGACAAGTGAGTAAACATAAGTCAAATGTATCAAGTAATATAATTTATTGTTTGAGGTATTTTTAAAAGATATTTGTATAACTTGCTGGATAATAGATACTCTTATATAGACTTTTCTTCCTATTAGAAAAACTTTTAAAAAGATTATAAATGAAATCACCTATTTTCAGAAGGAATTAAAATAACCTTTTATCTGTTATCCATGGTTGAATCTCTTTCACACTGTCTAGGTATAAATCCCTTGCATTACTTGGCACTGGCACAGGTTGCCCCAAGAAGCTGTGGATGCCCCATCCCTGCAGGTGTTTGAGCCCACACTGGATGGAGCTCTGAGTAACCTGGCCTTGTGGAAGGTGTCCCTTCCCATGATAAGGGTATTGGAACTTGATGATCTTTAGGGTTGCTTCCAACCCAAACCATTCTGTGATTCTATGATTACTACTGTGTATAAATCCCTTGAATCTGCACAAAATAATCATGGTTATTTTGGTTATGAGGTTAAATGTCAACCTAAATATATATATAAGGTTAAATGTCAACCTAAGATTTTCACAAGTTTCTCAGGTTACTCTTCTTTTTTCATATGCATCTGTAAATTTAATGATACAGGGCTGATTACATGCCCTAGAGAACAAGTGCTGCTGTCCTGTGTCAAACTGAATATCCACCTAGACCAGCCCTCTGTCTCTAATGATGACAAATATTGGCTACACAGCAAAAAAGTTTTAAAAATCGAAGGAAGACAAGAGGTTTCCCAGGTTTTCTCTCCCATCTTATGTCAACCAAAAAGAATTTTTAAAGCCAGTATTGGGCTAAAAGCACAGTGTTGACTAGCCATTGATGGCCCTGTGTCCTGTGAATTTTTCCTGTCCTTTATGGAATTCACTTTCAGCTCTTGCAGGATTATGTGGCACTGTCCCACAATTGAATAATATTGTAGTAATAACCATTGTAATAATTACCTATAATTAATTACTATGGTGTATTTATATATATATGTATATATAATTAGTATGTATATGTGTAATTAGTAGATATATTAATTGTTATAGCTAATAGTTATAATTAGTATCTATAAACTGGCACTATAATTTCCTATTCACTATCTTTGTACTATTCATGGTTCAGTGATCAAAGTAATATATACTGCTGTAACTATTTATTCCTTACAAAACAGTTTCACAAAACATCATACATCATCCCTTTTCCGAGCTGAAAAATCGTCGTTTGTTTATCCTCTTCTCATTTGGAAGGGTTCCAAATGCCTGCCCATCCATGGCCTTTCTTACTTATGCTTTCTACTATTGTAGGGCCAACCCTTTATATATTGTTCAAGGAGTGGGCACAGTCTGTGTTTACATGCTGGCATGGTTCTTTCTCTTTTTCTCTTTTGATGCATATGCATGGCAGGTTTTTTGTTTGTTTGTTTTCTGTTGCAGCGGCTGAACCAGCAGCTGTGGTGGCTGGGCGGCCAAACAGCCCAGCTACTGGAGAAGCCCGCTGGTGGGCCAACACCAAAGTCTAAGAGCACCCCTTGAGTCAGGGTGAGAAAAGCTGCTCCCATCAGGCTTCGTGCGCCTATGTAGATTCGGTCTGTCTGGTGGGCCAGCAGCCACACACCGCTTGTATCCCTTAAAGGGTTTTAATCCGGCCCCCACTCCGCCCCCTCCTTCTCCCCACTGCTTGTTGTTGTATTACCCCGCCTCCCTTCTGTACCCCTCTATAAGTGTGTCCAGGCCAGAAGCTGCTCCTCTCTGTCCCTGGACTCCTTTGTTGTGGTGTGGTAATAAACCCCTCAGAATTCTATAAAGAGGGCTGCCTCCTGACTCTGCCTGTAGTGCTGCCTGAGCTGGCCAGCTCAGTGTGAGCGTGTGCTGCATGTTCCCCCCGCACGGGTGACAGAGCTGGGTGTGAGTGTGCCAAGCAGGACCGCCAGGGGTTCCTCACTAAGGAAAGCCTCAGGAATAATGCAGCAGCTTCTCCATCAAACACCGACAAGGCAATAGTTTTCCCTTTTATTCCTCTGCCAAACTAGGGATTCTGTTTCTCAGTTAGCCCTAATCTTAAAACCTGTCTCTTGAATTTTTTTTTCTGATTTCCTTAACAAGAATTTCTTGGAAGGAATTTCTGTTCCTTATGTCACTCAGAATGAACTACTTAATCCATTCTACAGCTACTTCTCCATCAGTGACAGATGAGAAGTCAGTTAGCACTATAAAAATTGTCTCTGCCTGTCCTTAGTATCAGACACAGGAGTCATGCTCAGAAAAAGAACAGGACCCCATTTTCTCTAAGATTCTTTCCCTGATAACTTATTTGGAGAATTGGGAAACAAATTATGTTTGACTCAATATGTTTGGCACTCTGGTCCCATAAGCACATCAGAAAAAATAAAGATGGTGTGATTTCTAGAAGGTTCAGTGAAACTAGTCTGGAAATATAATACTGGAAAGAAAGTATTCCATTTCTTAATGAAGCTTCATATACCAGTGAAGTATTTGCTTTAAAGTATTCCTTTTTCAACTTTCAGCTCTAACTTGTCCAGAAATTGTCATGTTGATGTATGTTTAGAAAAAGTCCTAAGTTTTGCTAAGATAGTGATATGTTCCTTCCTGAAGCACTTCAATGCAAGTATGAAACTATTCTATGGGCTTTAAGGATGTATCCACAAAACTTTTCACATAACCAGTGTTCTGTTTTAGATAAGTTTGAAAAAACCGTAAGTGTATTTTTTTTAATTCTACTTTTGTTTTTTACTTCTGCATGGAATAAACACAAACTTTACTAATTTATTTAAAAATCAATATCATATAGAGAGCAAATTGCTTTTATGGCTTACTTTATGGTGTTATGGCTCACACAGTATTATTGCAGTAAATGCAGAAATGTTAGCACTGTTTAAATCAAAAGTGAACATTATAAGTTGTTTACAGACAGCAAGCTCAGCAAACAAAAGTAGTGCTATAGAAAATAAAAACACATTGATAAAGTACTTATCATCTAATAATTTTCTGTAGTTCAAAATCACATTTAGAGGTGTTGTCTAATAGGTGGACAATACTTTCTTACTCTGCATGATTTTAAATTTTACACAAAAGCTGTTATTTATCAATACAGCTGGAAACAGTGATGTTGCCCACTGTTCAACAAAAATAATAATACCCATCTATTCAAGATTGTTCCTTGTACCTATTGTGGTTTGCAGAATTGTTTTTTATTGTTTTGAGTCAGTAACTGCAGAATGTTTTCTAGGCTTACCAAGAGTAATGGTAGGAGAGTATCTCTGTAAATGCAACATATTAACACCTGAATGTATTTATATGTCATTCCTCCAACAACTCATGTGGAATTCTATTAAATTGTGAGTAAAGGGTAGCCATAGATTTGATATTCCAGCAACATACAGAATTTAGTGGACACAGGCCATCACTGATTCTTGCTGTGAGAGGAGTGGGAGGTAAAAAAGAAAGATGATCTTTTTCTGTATATTGTCTGCACCTCTCCTTATTGCATGAACTTACTCCTTATAAATTGAGGAATTCGGATTCAGCAGCCTCTCAAGGCCTGCATGCTTTGGCATGCTGAGATCTGACCAGAAAAAAGATAGGAAGGTCTTCATTACACAGCAGTATCTTTTGAAGACATATGCCTTAGGCTGTGATTATCAAGAAGAAAATTCCATGTTCTCCTTAACTGGACTAACACATCTCCTCTTCCTTTAGTGCTGGTCACCACAGCAAATGCACGGTGGGCTCTGATCCTCCCCTCTCTCCAAAGCCCAGCTGGATCCAGTCTGGCACAGGGCTGAAGGCAACAGTTTGCTGCAGTGACAATGTGTGCTGCAGAGGGGGGCAGTTTAGCTGTGTGCTGATGTCTTTAATAGCTCCCCAGGTGATGTAAGGCTGGTGCTGCTCCTGTCCTGTTTGCTGCTGACAGAACCTAGAGGAGCAGACATGGCTATCAGAGTTCAGAGCCCCGTTCCACCATTTGGTTTGGTTACATCTGCACTGCCTTGTGAACTGCACATTAAAGCCGCTCTGCAGAATTCACCAGAACTACTTCCAGTAGTCGGGCTTTTACAGACTCTGTTGTTTATTGTGTTAAACATGGCTTGCAAAATGAAGTATGGAGCATTAATAAAAAAGATTGGGATTCATTAGGCATCATAATGGAGTTAAAGGTACAGCTATCACAGATACCCAAAGTTACCTTCAAAAAAGAATGATTTTAAAATATTCTTATTGTCCATTTGTTTTAGCATATCTAAATGAATAATGGAAATAATTTCCTTAAACTATATTATCTTCATGCCTCACTGTACTTAAACAGATGCATGATCTTACCATGGGACTAATTTTGTTCACTCTAAAGGGACTAAGTTTATGCTTAGTTTTAAGCACATTTAAACATTTTCTTATGCAGGGGGTGATATTTCAAGAAAAAATATCAGCTTATGTGCATAAAATAAATGTTAATATATCATATAATGTATAATTTACTCCAACCAATTAGCAAGTAAAAATATTCAGCATGAAAAAAAAGATGTACCTTAGACTATGTGTTTCTTGCTGCAAGAAATTTTAAAAAATGTGTTCAATTATCTGGAGGTGTAGTTTTATATTCCCAGGCAAGGTTTTGTCCAGGGGATTGTTATGGACTTGAGAAACTTCTTTCTTTACAACTTGACTCAGAGGTTTCTGCAATGGCATGAACAACTTGTAGTTGAGTAAAACACTAGTGAGTGTGTATCAGGAAGTCCAGTTATTCCCTTAGGAAATAGTTTCTTATTCTTCATATGGATAAGGTAGAATTAACATTCTGTAAGATTTAAATTTTGTGTGTTGATATTCTGATAAAAAAATGGTACAATCAATGGATGAAAAAGAAATGGACATCTCAGGAGTCATAGAAGGATGCCACAATCAAGGAATAGGAAGAAGTAGATAGTAAGACAGCACATGTGTAATAGCATATGTGTGGCAGCCCAGAGTATCCCTCTGACTGTCCAGGGGGATTTGGAGCCCCGCCAGACAGTCTCGGAACTCGAGCTGAAAGCCCAGAATTCTATGTTCGAGCCGTGTCCTTAGAGAAAGCTGCCCACATTGCGAGAAGAAATACAAAACGGAAAGAAAATGTGTAATTAGCTTATCTTATCACTGGGTGAATGTAGGTTTTAGATTTATGGAGGTGTGAGAGAAAAAAAGAGCAAACATGGAGGGCAAGGGCGGTATCCCTTCCCTTTCTTCTTTCTTCTCTCTCCTCCATCTTCTGCTGTGACAAGGGTGATGGGTATTGGTGGAGGTAGCACTGTCATGTTAAGAAAAGGTAGAAATTAATTGGCAAAAATTGATAAATAATAATACGTTGTAGAACTTGATTGGTTTTCCTAAAAGAGATAAAAAGGAGAAGACGTCGTTCCTGGGCGTCACTCCTGCGGTGAATCTCGGTGGAGCAGGTCGCTGTCGGCCAGCTCCAGACACCATGAGATGAGAAAAAATAAACAACCTGAACATGAACCCGCAGGCGTCTCCAGTTGGCTCTGGTATGGGACTTTCTAAGATCAAGAAACAGCCATAAAACATCTTAAGAACTTGGTGGGGGTGCAACTGCCGCCACACATATGTTTTATAGCCTACCAGTGACAGCACTCAACTTGAAACTGGGCATAGCCAAATTATATCTTAAAGATCACTTAGGTTAGTGAGCTGCCATTTTGCATAATTCATTAACTAATTAATATCGGCATTTTGGTAGGTAATTAGTGCTGAATTTCAAATAAAATGGTTTAAGTATTAGGATTTTATTCTTTTGGATATGATGGCATAGTTATGAAATGTTATCTCTGCTATTAATTCCTCTAAATCTGACATCAGAAAAAAAAGTGTTTTATAGAAAATGGGGACAGGAATGCATGCCACTTTGTATTTCTCACTCTTGTGTAATTCAGTTAAGAACTGAAGGAGTTGTCAGAGAAAAAGGAGGAGTCGCTGAACTGGGGTGGTGGTTTTTTGAAGAGAATCCTGCTGCAGTAGTGTAATTTACATTGTACTGAGCTGCTTCTGGTTGAAGGAAAGAGAGAACCAATTTTTAGAGACGCTGAATAGATTGGTGGTGAATATGAATCGATAATTAAAATATCTCCTATTTAGAATTCGAAGCCTACCTCTTCAACACAATACTCCTACAGCAAAAATACTTCTGACCACGTGAGCAGGAATATGAGAGGGTATTAATTTGTGGGAAGTTAAGAGAGAAAAAAAGTTAGAGAAACAGTTGTGTTTTCAAAGTCCTAATCCAGCAAAATTATACATAAATAATAAGCACTAAACAATTCCTTTATCTTCATCCAGTGCAGTCCGTCAGATTCTGAGCAAGGCCATGATGTCAGTGAAATGTAAGAATGCATTCGGAATAAGTATTTATGAAATAATTTCCAATATTCAGTAATGCCAATCCCAGATTATGAAACAGACTGACCGTAAATATGACTTCTGTCACTCAATTCCTCCAACCCCTCCACAAAGAGAAAAAAAAATAAAGAAGAAATTCCCTTTTGTTTCATTCTCGTTTAACCTTATAGCCTTGAACATCCCCTTTGTTCGCAGACCCTCTGAAGCTGTATTCCCACAGATGCTAGACTGGAAACACTGAAGCTGCTTGTAGTATCAAAGAGCCGTAGTCCTTCCTGAAATGGCAGCTCTTCAGAGCAAGATATAGGAAGCAGGGACAAAGGGTCATCAAGTTAAAACTTGCTGGCCTGATGGCTGGATCCTTATGTCTATTTCTGGGTTGAGGCTGAGGTGGCTTCATAGTCTGAGCAGATTCTGCATAATAATTGTTTTGTATCAATCTATTCAGCAATCATAGAGCTTTCTAGCTTTAGCAGGAAATAAAGTTTGTGGGTCATGTTTTTCTTTCCTGATGAAGTATAAAAATAATTAATAATTTTGAAAATCCTTTTATTGTCAGGGCTTGTTCTAATATTTAGTGCAACTGTCAACTTAAACCTCAGGCAGCTCCTTCCTACACCTCCTAAATTGCTATTGCTTATTTCCTGCAACATATTTGCCAAAACAGCCTTATCTTGCTCTTGTATGAGTGTTTCAAAATCATCTAATGTGGCTTCAGTTAAGACAATGAGGGATGTTCTTTCTGTGAAACAAGTCATCCATGAAATGAGGTCAGCAGTCCTTTTTCCTGTATCTCCCTTATATTTCTTCATAAATTTGTCATGTCATCGTAACTCCCATTTAAATCAGAAAAAGAGACATAGGATATAAGGAAGAGAGACTATTCTATGAATTTTGTGGTATTCTGTTTGCTCCCTCCCCATGACACTGCACCTACGACAGTCCTGTCGTTACTGGAGAAGACTTAATGCCCCTTCAGAATGCTGGGTCTGGTGGCTGACAGTCTTCAGAGACTGCTCGTGGAGCAGCTCCACTAACATGTGCCTGTTCTTTATTATTGGTAGAACGTGGAGATTTTAGCCATGATTGACTGAATATGACATGATTTGGAAGTAAAAACATACATTCTTCCCTTTTAATGTCAGTGTTTCAAGTCTGGAATATCACAAGTTTAATTTCTCTTCCATCAACCATGGATTAAGATCTAAGGTAAGGACAATAACATGATGTTGAAAAGATGAATTTCTGGTATGTAAAATGGCTGCTGTAATCTTAGAGACTTGTTAGGGCTCAGACAGACTGACTGACTGGCTCATTAAAACCTCCAAGATTAAAGTACATGTCCTCTGTCATACTAAAAGTAAATAATTAACTCCTTTGTGTCGTGATTTGATTTTTAGATTCAAAGAGAACTTCTAAAAAGGATCCCGCTTTACCTGGGTTAGTACTTATGATGAGAATCTTCTGAAATAACTCTTAAGTATAGTTGAAGTTTCTATCTTCTTTCCTTTACTACCTATTCCATAAGAGATGATGAGAAAGAGATCTTTTCTTGTTTCAAAGTTCAGTTCTTCTTTTCTTGGTCAGATGGTTTTGCTTCCACTTCCCCCCCCACTCCAACTTGTAACAGGTGTTATTATATTTCAGTCCTCTAAGTTTATGCTTCATGCTGAGGGAAAATAATACTCCTGATTAAAAAGTAAACTACATGTACATAATACTTAAAATAGTAGATTTCAGTCATCTTTGATTATGCTCCATCAAGTGTATCTTTATCTACAAACTGTTTAAAATTCACAAAATGCACAAAAAACGTTGTTACTGTATTGAATTGAACCTGTCTCACGGTTTATGCGTATTCTGTTTTCTGGCTGGAAAAGGGAAAGTTCATTCTCATCTTTTATGCTACATGCTTTTATAATGTAGATAATAAATCATGTAAAAGCTTCAAGCATTTCTTTTATGAAAGGCATAAAAGTTTTTCTGAAAAAAAACCCCACACCAAAGGAAGAACAGAGAGAAATAATTAAACTATTTTTTATTACTTGTACATGTTTTAAATCCAATTTATTTCGAAATCTGCATGTTGCTAAATCACAAGCAGTGCTGCTACATGCCACATTAAGGATTTCAGGAATTCATTAAAATGATTTAAACTTTTCTTGGGTAAGAGTCAAAAGAACTGGCAAAATATCAGAGCTGAGAATAACACCCAGGCTATTGCTGTGGCAGTTGCTGCACTTGCTACAACAGACCTAAATGGGTTATTCTTAAGCCTCCAACATAAAAGCATATTTAGCATTTTTAAAATACTTTTCTTTGGTTTTGAGGCAGTTTTGTCAGAAGGGCTGTGGAAATGTAAGGCACAGAAAAATCTTTCAAATCATCAGTGCTTGAACATAAGCAATGCAAGCGGGGTTTAAATTGTCTCGCAGACAAATGATACTTCCTGCTGAGCTGACCCATTCCATGACACTATTTAAGTGGATTTTTTCCTGTTTATGATCTCTTATTTGTTCTATTACACTTCAAAGCTGTGTTCTGTAATTTCAGACAGCTCCTAGAACTTTCATCTTTGGGACCTTGTATGCTTCAGTTAATTAAGTGATGTACAGGCTTTAAGATCTGGAGTTTGAGCATAAAGGATTATGTTAAATGACATAGAGCTGATTGGATCTGAAGTGTCATATGATGTGGTTATTCTTATATTGATCTCAGTCAAACGCAGCTAAACAATGATCTGCCCCTACTACCAAATGGAGATGACTTTTTTCTAATTCTATTCACATACAGGGAATTATTTTTTGTTATGAAGCAGAGATTTTACAGTAATCTATTTGAACTACATGTATTCTAAATATATAAAAAATATATTTTGAATAAACAATACATTCTATATGCATATATTAAAATATATATGTAAAATAATACGACCATCATGGAGAAAGAAAAAAATGTAAAACTTTATATTTTTCCACTCTCAAACAAAACCAGAAGCATGCTTGTTTGAAGAAAGTCATCATAGAGCCATAATACATGGAGAAAGAATAGTCTGCTTAAATATATTTCTAATCCATTTCACTTGCCAAGATCATATAGATTCTCTTTTCAAGAGCTGCCTTCACAGAAGGTGTGTCACTTTGTAAAGAGTAGCCTTTGTGGAAAGTTATGTATAGATAGAAGCTAATATGATGTAGTATATTTAGTACTGAGTGACATATAAATACTATATGATAAATACCATCCCCTTGTAGAGAATTTTTATCTTTTTCATCTCTTTATTGCATATCCATTGATGTGTTTCTTCTTAAGAAAGCAAGAAGAGTAGCATTTCATCTTAGCAATAACTTTCAGAAACTATCTGCCTGAATACATTGATATGACACACAGCAAATATGAACAGTGACAAGAAAGAAAAGCTAAGATCTACCACAGTCTGTATGCTAGCTGAAAGTTGTGTAGTCTCAATCTGTGTGTCACCACTGAAATAATTCCTCTGATATTTGGCCCTAAAATGTTAAACGTGAGTGTCACATGTGTGTTAGAGATGATTGTGAACCTACTCAAAAGATGGCTCTCAGAATCTCCCTTAGTGGTTCAGAAGATCGTTTTACAGCAAGAGTGCTAATGCTACCTGAAAATAGAAATTCTCACCCAGTATAATGTTAAAGTCTGTTGACACTAGTTTATATACTGAATTTGGTTGAAAAGTAAGGAAAATGCTGAATTAATAAAAAATGCAATTAGGAAATGTTAATATAGCTAAGCACTGAGTTGCAACATAAAAATGAGGACTATTTATATGTCAGCATAAAGGAGATTTATTTTTTCTTGTCATAAATCATCAGAACAATGTATTCGTTCAGCTGGCTTTGATGTGAAACTGAATCTCTTCGTATTGTCTGGTAGGAACTGTGGATCAAGTGGCTCATGGTGTCGGCTACCCTCCTCACCTGGGTTGCCTGTAAGTCTGCAATGGGTAAAAATTGCTCACCCTAGGTGTAAAATATGCTTGGGCACGTGGTGTAACTCTTGGGGATGGTACTGTGCAGAGCTGGGAGTCGATGATCCTTGTGGGTCTCTTCCAATTCAGCTTATTGTGTGATTCTGTGATTCTGTGAAAATCAGCGCAAAATCTTGGCATTAACTTTCTTCCCTACATAAAACCACACTTGTATAACTTGGGCAAAAAAATGCCTCCTTTCTGATTCTGATCATCCTGAGGTATATACAGTAAAGTTAGTTAATTTCTCATGCTTGTCAAGAATAGTACAATTTCAGTACGTACTTGCTCCCTGGAAACCTTAAAAAAGAAGAAAAAAAGGAAAGTATAAGGATTGTCCTTCAGAGTAATAAGAAGGCTGGTGTTCTTTTAAGGATCAAAAATTGGTACGTGCTATAGTTTTGGCACTATGAAATTTCAGAGTATGCATCTAGTTCTGTCTTCCTGTGATCCTGAATTCCTTATATGGCTCAAATTTTAATTTGGCCCCCACATACTTACTTGTCAGACCCTGTAAAGTTCATCAGTTCCCTAAGAAAGTCTTTAGAATCTTGAGTTGACATAATTTCTTCTCTCTCTTTCTTCATTATTTCATCCTTTGGATGGAGCCAGTAATAACTGGTTAGTTAATATTCATAATATGTTTGGCATGTATAATAAGTTGATTTGCCAGACTTTGTTTAAGCAGCCGATTGAATGATCAGGTGCATTCATTTAAACTACCCTACTGGAGACTACTAAGTGTAACATCTTATTTGCTGACATTTATGTAGGGAAAAAGTACCTATGTGGAAGAAATACAACTGCCTTCTCCAACAGAAAGCTATTTATTCACCTCTTGTAATGCAAAATAATAGAAGACAGGAGGATGGTTGGGCTGAGAAAAAAATTGTCAGCCAGTTAGGGAAGGTGAATGAAAATTAAAAAGAATCAGCAGGAAAATAAACATTAGATTTTAAATTCAATCCAACATCTGTTGCTGTTGAAACTGGTGAAGGCTCTTTAAGAAGTTGCTGGGTGGGCACTGGCAGCTCTAACTAACCCAGCATTACCAGAGAGCTATTCTCTGATGGGTAGATCAGCTTAGATCAAGAGGCTGAAAGGGGCTCAATTTGTAACCAGTGTGTTGGAAAGTCAGATTCAACAAGATTTCCTCTGTGTGTGTGCACAAGTGTGTATAGAACAAGACAGGAAAAATTTCTTTCAGTATGTAGTGAAAGGAAAATGATTAATGATTTAGGATTCTTTTCACACTGCAGTAAAAATTAATTAAAGATGTGCTGCCTTTAAGCAATTCTATGCTTACAATGATAAATATGGAAATGTGCTGCATTTTGCAGAATAAAACCCACTGTCTTTACAACTCACAAAAATTAATTGTATCCATATCCACTTTTATGTAAACACTGTGAAATTCAATTGTTAAGAGTTCAGCTGAATGTCTCTCCATGATTAAAGAAAAGCAATAGTGGTGGTAGCATCTTCAATAGCAAATGCTTTTTCTCACTTAGGAAAGAATTGGAAAAAAAAGATTTTTGTCATCTGTGGACATAAGGGCAAGTGAGGGGGAGAGGCAGGATCAACAAATACTTTCAGTAGTTATGCTGAATGTGGGGAGAGATATTTTTGGTATTGTTTATTAAACTTGTGTTAGATGTGAGCTCTGAATCTACTATCACAAATACGCCCCCAATCCCTTACCTCTTCTATTCTTACAAAATGAAGCTACCAGAATAATTTTCCTTTCTATTGACACAGAGACATAATTCCTCTTTTCAAATCCCAATGGCGCTCTCTCTGTTATTGTATTAAATAAAACCTCTTGTCCTCAGTTTCAAACTTCAACATAACTTTGAACATAACTGCATCTTTCTTTTCCTCTAGTCCATTCCCTTCTTCCCTTCCTGTAGTTGCCATTTTGAGGGTGTTGGGAGCATTCCTGACCTTTTCTGCTTCCTCTCTGCCTCCTGCACAGCAGCTGCACAGCTGTCCTACAGCCTGTCTAGGATAGCCACACAGAACTCTTATCTTCTTTGCCTCTAACTAAGCTCTTAGATCAACCTCTGCCATGCTGCCAGAAGTGACTTGTTCAAAAAGTGCCTTTCATCTGCTTTCTGCTTGCTCACCTGTCCTTCAGGCTTGTAAAGCCTGCTGCAGCTGACAGTGATGATAAAGCAAACCAAGGTAAAAAAAACGTATTTAGAAAATCCTCTTCATTAGGAACCTGTGTGTGCTCTAGCTATTCTTATTGAAAAATGCTTTAGCACTGCTACTGATTTACTGTTGAGTGAGTATGTGTCGGTCTCTGTACGGCACATCAACTAAGGAATTTAATTGATTAAATGAGAATAGAAATATTCTCAGGAACATTTATTGTTCCCTTAGGCATCTGAGGATAAAGGGGAGAAGGAAAGAAGGATGTGAATGAGAGCTTAGTATATAGCTGCTTTCTAGAGAGAAGGCTGGATTATTTGCAGAGCTTGAAGTATCAGCAGTGAGTGGGGAGTTGTCTCTGTGCCCCCTTCAGCCGTGTCTGTGTTTTCTCTTTTGAAAGAATTATCCTTATATCCTTCATGTGTTGACCAGAGTTTGAAGAGAGACTTGTACAACAGTGCCAAGGCACTGTAACTACGTTGGCATAAGTGGAATTACAAGATGAAGGGTCATCCCAATCTGTCCATTTAAGAATTGAGAGAAGACATAGTTAAGATGCAGAGAGAAGGATATGCTGGTTTCATGAAAATTCAGCAAAACACAGATCTATTTTTTGGCATGAAAGAAGATTTTCTTGTAGTATGGGTAAAGATAATATAGAACTAAAAGTTCTAGAAAACTGACAGATGACTTTTTAGCACCTCTGAGGATGAATATTTTGATGTAGGCGTAATGTGCTAATGAATTAGCCTTTCAAATACAAATGGAGCAAATATGCCTCATTCTAGTCCTAGAGTATGAAAATTATTTGCTCAAACCTAAAAATGATCATATGCTTTAGCAAACTATGACATGAGTGGAAATTTCCACTTGGTCAATAGCAAGTAGTTTTTTCTTGTACAGGCTTCAGAAGTGCAGTAAGTAAAATTCATGTAATCTTGCATAGTTTGGGGTTGTATTTTACCTATGTTTTGATCAGTGTTGTTGAGGCTTGGATAGAAAAATTAAGTAAGCTAGGAAGAGATGAGAACAGGAGTGCTCTGAACTAAGTTACAGGAGGCATATGACCAAACATGTTTGAGAAGGTGTGTGCCCTTGGGATACATTCATGTTTGCCCAGCAGATTTTCCCTCTTCTCTTAGAGTGGAACCAGGTCCGTCCTTGAAAAATCCTCTTAAAAATCTTAGAAGCCAAGTCCAGTGGGTGAGGACATTAAATCTGCTTAATTCAGCAAACAGAAATATTTAAACAAAAATAGGAAAGATTTTCAGACCACTAGTGAAAAAAGCTGGAAATGTAGGTTGTCACAAAGCCCTTTTCAGTGGGGAAGGTTTGAGACGCTTGCTCCAGCAGCCACCATCCTCCATTAGCCCCTGTAGCTACACCAGCGTGTACCACATTTTAACTAGAAGCTTTTCTATTCCTGCTCTGTGGTTTGCAGCCCATTTAGTTCTGTCTCTGCCTTTGCAAGGCCCTGATGGAAACCAGATCACTGGGATGATGTATGTCAAAAAACAAACTCCTCTTAAAAAGGGAGAAGAAGTGAGAGGCGTTATTGGATATAACTGTTTACTCTGGCAAGGGAACTGTGAATTGTCTTAAATGGCCAGCAGCAGCTCAGCCTCTCCAAGGCAGGGAAGTGAGGGAGTGTTTGTACTTACAGTCAGTAATTACAGCTGCTGCTCATTCCCTACTCTAGAGAAATTAAGCTGCTCCTGATTTGAGCAGTAGTTTCACAGTACAAAGTGCTATGTCTCAGTGCCTGTTGACTTTTATTTTTCTTCCTTCCCTCCTGCAGCACCTCCCTCCTTTGTGCTGTGTCAGAGCAAGTCTTTGTTCATGTTAGATGAATTGGGAATTAGAGAATTAATCTGACTTTAAAAAAACACAACAAACCTGATTACTTCTAGGCCTAGAACCCCTCTGATGTGAGAAATGAGGACTGAGTATACAGAATGAAATTACTGTAGCATCCCTTTTGGTGCTGGAAAAACTTGGGCTTTTTATATATGCCTAATAGACAGCCTTATTCTGTGCTCACAGAGATAATGGAGTCACCGAGTAAGGGGTGTAAAAAAGCATGACTATCCATCAATTCCATCCTTTCTACTAGGCAGACTGTCACTAAACATTAATAAAATATTATTGTTACTCAGCTTTAAACCTTCAACATCAGCAGTGCTATGCCATAACTAAGTAAAAATCTTATTAGGAAAAAGCATTACCTTTTAGATTTTCCCCTAAAGAACTACCTCACAGTTGCATTCATTGCTAAACAGAAACACTATTATTTCAGTAAACAGTTTATAAACATTAAAAGAAACTGAGAGAGATTTATGGGATTTAAGCGTTCATTTCATTATTTGTTAACAGGTTTTAGCTCCTGCATGCTACTTCAAACATCCCTTTTGAATACACTTTTCTGCAGTTTTGTGTCTTGAAAGACTGAAAAAAAATCTTCCTTACCTGAGCTGGATTTTCTCAGAAAACCAGCAAGAAGACCTGATGTCAATTACAAGTTTGAGCAGCTGTACAAACATCACTGAATATGCAAAAATGCATCTTCAATGAATACTTTCTAGTTAGACTATTATTTCTCTCATGAATATTTCAGTTATAAAGCTTTTTTTAAATTGACTTTAATTAAGAGCCCTGGTAAGAAAAAAGCAGTTTTAACTTAATTTCCCTTTGACTGGCCTTATCATGCACTGCATTCAGCAAAAAATTATTTATTTTCTTGACAAAGTATGATGTTTGCTGGTGCCAGTTAGAGCCAATACATAGACAAATGCTTATGGGCTGAAAGTTTAATACATCATACATTGTGCCTTTGCAATGACAAGCAAAATTTGCAACTGGCTTCTTTGTATTTACAACAAAATATTTATCTTTTCCACAGACAGGAATATCCACAAATGTTTATTGATTTTATCGACAGATTAACAGCTCATTTTTAAAATGCGTGATCCTTATATACCAATTCTTATTTTTCACTTCATCGCACTACTTTAATATTTTACTCTTTATGGGGATGGGATAAGAGAAGTCAATTATAATTTGATTGAATAAATGTCATGCAAGAAGTTTCATAGAATAACAGTCTTGCAAAGAAATGCTCTAGCAGGGACTTAGTGTGTTCTGTCCTCTGAGACCTATTTGGTAGTTGTTTTAGGATGCACAGGAGTATCTCTGTAGGAGTAAAGATGACAAATTCACTGACTTCTATGTTTTAAAGCTGAAGACTTGAAAATCGTGATAAAAAGGAATTTTTGGTGGCAAAGAACAGGAAGGAAAGTTTCACTTTTCTGAGAAGATGAAATTCAGTGGCTGATAAATCTGAACATTATGAAGACTTTAAAATCACTGCGGATATGGGAGAACGAGGTATATTTTAGTAGCTGCCAAACCTGTGGTATAGCTAGATCAGTGTATAAACTAAATTGAAACAAAGCCGCAGCAAGGCCTTGTCAAAATTCCACCATCAAGAAAAAATGCTGCAGCAAATGAGGCAAAAGTGAAGCAGATTAGAAGCTTTCAACAGCTTCTGAGTCAGCTGGTGGCATTACCAGCATGGAGGTTTGCACAGCATCTAGCCAGCTGTTCATATCAGCCATTGCTTTGTAGAGATATTCTTACTTTTTTGCTCATATTATTAACTTCACAGAGAAAGCTGCACTTTCAGCCAATGAGCAAAGAATGTATCAATAGAAAATTAATAGAGGACTTCTGCATGGTTCAGCAAGATGATTACAAACTGGATTTTTTGTCTGTAATTTTTCAAGTGTGGAAAAAAATATCTTGGATAGAATGATTACAGTCAAGAGAAACCAATTAAACAGATTTGTGTCCCGTGGAATGTCTCAAGTGTATTAATCTCTATGTAAATTCTGTTTTCAAGTAGTCAGAAAAAGCCTCTTTACAGCCATTCCTCCCTGAAAAATGGTAAATAAAAAGTGGAGGCTGTTGGTAGATTCATATTTGAGGTATTTTTCAGCATTCAAACATAAACAAATACTTTAAGAAGAAGAAGATAGTCTCTATGAAAATGTAAAATGAGGTGATAACCCAACTCTTTCCCCTGCTGCTGAATCTTCTGTCTGGTGTATTATCTGTGGCTATAGTGTTCTTAAAACAAAACGAGACATTATTCATTCAGAACCTGTAGTATTAAGGTTGTGAAGTCAAGCACTCAGAAGATAAGAAGTGCCAGTTTAGGTTCCCATCTGCATCTTATTTTGTTCCTACCTAGCTGTTTATGTTATTAGCTATTTTTTGACAAATTTACAAATTCTATTTCTTGTTACATTATTTTGGCATATTTAAACACCTCTGTTTTTTCCTTTTGACTACCCAGCCTATTGATTTAAAAGTCCTTATTTCTGTAAAAATATTCCTGATGCACTGGCAAGGTATTTGTAAAGCAGTAGCATGTCCTGGAATCACATTCACAACTGTATCAGGTCTCTGTGTTGCTGCACAAGCTGCCAGTGCAGGTCTGTCTTCACTGACATTGTCCCTTCTAGGCTACCTGAGCCTCCTTCTTCATCTGTGCCCTACCTATCATTCATGCTTGTTTTATCCGCAGTGTATGATCCACACTCAAAGTGCAGCCTTTCTGTAACGCAGAGTCTTTTCAGGCTCTCTGTACTTCATGCTGTTGTGAAGGGTGTTTGAGAAAGGAGTTTAAGGTTTTTATGTGTGGTGGAGATCGTGCTGACTGCCTTGTACCCTGCGAAGCTGAGATGTGCCAATGAAAGGAGCAGGGTTAGAGTGAGAGAAGAATGTAAATGTCACCATTTCTGCAAGTGTGGCAGGATTGCAGGGCAGAGCAATCTGGATGGCAACAAGGACAGAGCAAAAGACTTCAGATTTTATGGGTCACCAAACTGTGAGGGAGGTGGGGAGTGTGACAACATGCTTCACTGTTACACTGACACACTCCCAGCAAAGAACTTCATTTTTTAGTGTTCTTATGCTGCAATCTGTTGGCAAAATATAGTTCTCCTCCACTTAATATTTTCTCTTACAATAACACACATGGTTCATGAACTATTATGTTGTTATCTGAACAAAGACATAGATAAAGAGAATTATCAAGTTTAAACTGAGCTGTCAAGGTGAACAGACTATACTTACAAGATGTTTCTTGCTTGGTATTTCTGACCATTAACCTCAGAAATTTGGGTCCTTGACCCTGACTGACACAGAGCATAGGGTAACTTTAAGGTTGACCCTAATTGTTGGTGCAAGTGTGACCTATATGCTCAAAAAGGTGGATAATGTTTTCTGTGGTTCCTATATTGTATTATATCCTATATTGTATATTCCTATTGTATTATACTGAACCTCAAACTCAAAATCTGAATGCACTTAAATTTCAATGAAGAGAATGGGCAAAAATGTGTCATGTCACTACAGAACAATTGGTTTGAGTTCAGTTCACTGCAAGGTGTGTGAAGTTTCTTGGAGAAAAGAACAACTGAAAGTACTTCAGAACAACAGAAAACAAGAACCACTTCGAAACTACTAATAGAAATAGTTAAAATGAAACACACTCTTCCCCAAAAGTTCAGTAAGTCTGGTTAACCCATTGTCCTTTAATAAGTTTAAAGAAACAAATCTACCACAGTGTTACCAGGCAATTAGTAGTTAAACTGCTGAAGACAGAGAGTGATGCAGGAATTATAAGGAAGTGAGGAATCAGCTAAAGCAGAGATGATAATGGGTCTTGTTAAAGGGGAAATATTAATGAAATTCCTCCAAGATGAATATTGCAATGGATGTAATGTAAAATATTCATTAATAATCTCAACATAAATTTGAACTTGAGTACAGAGAAAATTCTCAAATTACTCGTCTGTGGTGCATAGGTGAGTTTTACTCTGGAATAGACATAGGTGCCTAAACCAGTAGGTTCGAGAAAGGAGTGGAGAGAAAAAGTCACTTCCTGAGGCTGGCTCCTGGCACCTGGGTTAGCTTCTTGCTCTAAATTGCTCCTTTAAGTACAGAGAGGGGGTCAAGATGTGGCAGGAGGCCTATCTGCTCACTGTGGAGAGTAATGACATTGTTTATTACACACGGTTGATAACTGCACATTCAGGCCTGTTCTAGTTCTTGTTCACAATGTTAAAACAGGGTTTGAACATTGACTGTGAAACCTGCAAGCCCCCTCTGGAGACTCTACTTGAGTCCATAGATAATTTAAATATACATGAAAGGACTTGCCTAAAGCCAGTGTATTTCAAGTACCCTACTTCTAGGTCTTTAAATGATGGTTTTGCAGTAAGTTTCCCTTTGTTGCTGCAAAATACATTTGTAGGACAGTATCTAATGTTCAGTCTCACCAATACTCACCTACTGCTTCACAGAGTGCCGTGTACGTGCTTAACCACCTGCTTAAGGGTTACTTTTCCCTCACAAATTAACCAAATTATAGAGATACTGCTGTCAGCTTCTCAGCTTCAAGTTTGATGCTCCTTTTTCAAAACTTGCCTTGTTTAAAAAAAACCCAAACCAACTGCCCTCTGCCCATTAAAAATCTAGCTGAAAATCAATAATGAAATACTTGCAGCAATACAAAAGACACTGAGGGTTAATAAAAGCTAGCTGCAATTCTTTTGTCTCCTATTGTGTTTGTTTATAATGACCTCTCCAGCTCCTGGCTGCTCCCTGTGTCACTGCCCATACCCTCCAGAGCTGAGTGTGCAGGACAGGAGTCAGTGTGGGGAGGGTGGTCTCGTTTTGGTTTGCTTGTGCCCAGGCCATGTCTGTGGTTTGGTTTACATTTTGTGGCCACAAGTGGCAGTACAATTTGCAACTCAGTTTTAGAAAGGAGGCAGAATGTCCCAAATTTTCTGTACTTTCTGAGGTTTAGCACATGCTGTAACAGTTACACTAGTCTTTCCTTATTCCTGTTTCCCTGTGGCCAGACTTGACAGTGCAGACAGTCCTCACTGATATATGACCCTGATCTCATTGCTCAACTATTGTAAAATACCCAATTTTCTCTCTCTTAAGGCAGTCCACTTAAGCCACTAGTGCAGGTTTGAAGACAAAATACTGGTTTGGCTGTTCAAGAAATCATTTCATGCTAGCTGTGTAGAACAAACACCACTGTATATGGAGGCCTGATCATGTTTTCGAAAAGGAACTGGAGAAAGACACCAGAATCAGTAGGAAATAACTATCTTACAGCATGAGACTAAATTAATTTCTTTAGATTATAGAGCAGGGGCTGGGAACTAGGGAATATACCTTGTAAATAGTCCATATTTTTGGCAACAAAATGAGAGGCGCTGTTTAGCTTTAAAAAAAGAAAAAAGAGAAAAAAGTGCTGTAGGGCCTGAGAGATGTGTACTGTAAAGCACTGAAATGTGGAAGAGAATTCCACCAAAAATTGTGGAGGTAGGGAACGGAACAAATTCTAATCTGAAGATTGATTGGTTTGTGAAAAGCATGATTTTGTGGCTGTTATGGTATTGTTTTCTTGTTTTCTTGCCTATGTTAGAAAGCACTCTCACTGTCTCTGGTGTTGGCATATTCTAGTTTCCTAAATTATCATTATTTATTATGGACAAAAGCATTAACTACATAAGATGGTGTTAACCAGTTGAAAAAAGAAAAAAAAACTTGCACTTTCCTTTGACTGCTTAATTTTGAAGTTTGACCCTGATCCTGCAAGAATTTGTATGAACTTAAAGAAATGTGAGCAGCTATAACTATTGCAATGGGAACAAACTCAGCATATTGTGAAGTACATATGGGTTACAAGGAAATGTGCTATCACCACCTATATTCAAATAAGATCTCAGAAGACTGTGTGCTGTTAGCTGATAGAATACTATCCAGCTATTCATTTGACAGAATATCGTTCCCAGCGGCTGTCACCATATTAGGGTCTTGAGCTATTCAGTCTGGGCTGAGTGTAGTGATTTGGCAGGAATCACAAATGAGCAGCAGTCACTGATTTGCTGTGGGATATGAATGGCAGAGTACTTTGAGGGTTAACCCTGAAATGCAGCAGATAATCTGAGAAAGATTTTTAAAAAAATATTTGAACCAGAGACTTCTTCAAAACAATAGATTCTCAAATAGGAATTGCATAGATAAATTATGCATTCAAGTTGAAAGATCTCACATCATATAGGAATGTTTTGTCTCTTAGAAGAGTGTGCTGAAAGGGAGACGTCAGAAAATGGAGCAGTCAGAACAATCCATATTTTCACATCTAGTTTAGTTTTATTGCAACCCTGCCCTAATTATTTAAAACCAGACTAGAACAAGAGTGTCTGCCAGTCCCTCTATTTACACCACATTCATATTTTCTGTGGAGACAGTACGCAAAGTTGCCACAATGTTCTGTGACTTAGATGCTTATTTTAGGATAGGTACATAATAACCAAATTAACTTTGAAGTAAGCTATTGTAAAGTCAGCCAAATAAAACCACTTGAAAAATCTGGAAAAGACTGATTCTTAAGGTGAAATGCTCCCAAATCCATCATCATGCTGCTGCCAGTAAGCTACTGTTAGCACAAGCTTTGGCATATGCCTTTCTGAATTTGCAGATGTTGCTGGTGCAGTTATTGCCATGGCCATTAACTTCTGAATTTGGAAAGTCTTTTACATTATGATCGAGAACTTTCTTCCAGATGACAGCCAGAGGCAGTAAAAGACAGAATCTTCAGAAAGATAGGACCCACACAAAATTGTATGAAAAATTATAATGACAGAGTTGGAGTTTGGATCTCTAATGCAGTGTACTGAAATAAAATCAATTTCCATACAGTTCATGCAGGATTACTGCTGTTTGCAGTAACTATCTTTGCAAAGCACAATATACTATCCCTGCATCAGGAGACATACTCTTTTTCTGCATGAATTTTTATTTTTAACTTTTTTTCCTCATAACCTAATCTAGTTTTAAGATATAAACATACTTTGCAGAGGGGATTCATATAGGTTTAATACAGCTTCAATTAACAGTCCAGTAAGAACTACATCAGGTCCTTGGCATATTTCTGGACAAGTCCTGACACCAGAACTTACATAAAGATACTTTACAATATATTATTTTGCATCATTATATTTTTGCATCATAATTTTAAAATCTAAAATAAATTCATCATAATGTTGCCACAAAGAGTAAATGGGAAAAAAAGTAACTATTTTTGAATGGCAGGCTCTTGTAGTCCAGAACAGGAATAAAATAACGACTGTTATGACAGCCTGAGCTGCTGGTTGAGGGGAACACATTTTGTTCAACTAGTCTTGCTGATTAAAGGCACATTTTTGATTCACCTAGAAGCAAGCTGAATCAGATGAGAGAGGGAATCATCATAGAATCATAAAATAGTTTGGGTTGAAAGTGACATTAAAAACCATCTAGTTCCAACGCACCTGTCATGGGCAGGGAGATCTTCAACCAGACCGAGTTGCTCAAAGCCCCATCCAAACCAGCCTTGAACACCTTGAGGGATAGAGCAACTTCTCTGGACAACCTGCTCTGTGGCAGCCCAAAATACTCCTCAGACCGTACAGAAAGGTCTGGAGTCATGCCAGACAGTTTGGAACTCGAGACGAAAGCACAGAACTCTATGTTTGAGCCGTGTCATCGGAAAACGCTACCCACATTAAGAAATGAAATGCAAAATAGAAAAAGAGTGTGTAATTAGCTTATCTTGTCACTGGGTGATTGTAGTTTTAGATTTATGGAAGTACGAAGGAAAAAAGTTAAGACGGAGGGCAAAGGGCGTTGCCCTTTCTCCTTCCTCTTTCTCCTCTCCCCTCCATTTTCTGCTATAATGAAAATGATGGTCATTGGTGAAGGTANTAATACTGATCCTATGCTTCACCACTCCCACAGTGAAGAATATCTTCCTAATATTTAATCTAAATCTACCCACTTCCAATTTAAAGGCATCGCCCCATCTCCTATAACTACATGCCATCTAGTTATATGGCATAATAACTATGAAAGGGTTGAAAGTCCCTTTCTGGGTTTCTTGTACTTCCCTTTAGGGGCCTGAAACCTCACAATGAAATGAAATTGCTAGTTTCTCTTATTGGGAGATGCTAAACCAGAAATGCACAATGTAATTCCTTGTACCACTGTATTAGCAAAGAGTATAGGATGAATTACATTCATTAAGCACCTACTACTAGTAAGTAAAACTCAGCAAGTCTTGTCAAATCTCACTAATTGCTGCAGAGTCTAGATCCTTCTATTATTTCTTAAGACCTTAAGTNNTTTTTTTGGATGCTGCTGTATCTGTGTCATCTCCTGTTTCTATTCCTCTCTTTGAACCTCTTAAACTGTCTCCTATTTACTTTCCCTGTCAGGGGCTGGCAAGTCCACCAGAAAATGTTGATCCTTATCTTTCAGATCTTGAAGTTCTTGTCTGTCACATCACCTGTTTCGTCCTCCTTTTCTGTCTCCTTTTTGCAAATACTTTTAAATTGCCTAACTCTAATCAATATGATTATTAGATTAGATTTCCCCAAAAATTTCATGTCCATGTTGCAGCATCAGTTTGTCATTGTTGTTTCTTCTCCACTGAGATTATCTTTGTACCCACACTAGCTCTGAAGTTAACTTTTATATAAAGGCTGCCCCAGACTTCTGGAAATCTTTGAATCCTTTTTATAAATAGAGATTTGACTGTGGCCTCATCCTTAGGACTTTCCCCAGAACAAAGGAGACTATCCACACTTTTCTCCAGATACCAGACGATACCTTTTTCTCGTATATGACACAAGAGAAAGTACTTGCTTGGTGGATTTCATGGGTCTGACAAACCAAAATGTGTGTATCCTTGAAGTACTATGCCTTAACTAGTAAGGTCAAATATCTGTTGTTATAAAGTACTTTCCTGGTATTTTCTAATAAGCAAAGCAAAATATGAGGTGTGTCATAAGTAAAGAGATACTTTACTAAATGCTGAAGATTTGAAACAACCCCAGTTAGTAAAAAGGTGTGAATGAGGTATGATGAGATGGGCTTCCAATGCAAATTTGAAAAAAATTGGCCTGAGAGCTACTCTGTGGACTAACTGTTATAGAGAAATGATAGATGGTAATCACAGCCCATCTGTACCCTTCCCAGAAACATTACTTCTGACACCATAAATGATATTAGACCCTTTTCTTTCCAGAATGTAGAATTGGACTATACCTCTTTATTGCTTCCTGCTGTCTCTTTTCTTTTCCCCAGTAATGCGTGGACACAATGTAGACCTTTTCTATTTCTATAATAGGAAGACAATTTATTACTCTCTAGTCGAATTTAGGAGAAAAACACCTAAGGAAAATATCTCTTTTTTTATACCTGTAATATAATTAGAAACAATGGAGAGGGAATTACATGGTTGGTCAACTGACAAGTATATGATAATAAATCAAAAATGCAAATGAAAAAATCAATGTATGCACAAAAAGGAAAGATGTCACAGATTTCTGGCCAAGACACAGAAAACGTTTGGGAGTTATTGTGTGAAAAATCTGTTGGTTTCTCAGTCTAGTGCAGTTGCAGTGCTGAAGAAAAACATGTTTCTCAGATTGTACTGTTAGGAGTACAAAATCAGTGATGGATATTCTCTCTAAAATTGTCACTACACCTCACCTTAGACAGTGGTATAATGCAACTTTGCAGTGTATGCCACTGACTTTCAGAGCTTAAAATGGTAAAAAAGGAAAAATCTCTTAGATTTTAAGGATGTAACAGAAGAATAGTTTAAATTAGACTTTATTATAATTGAAAAACTAAAAGATTCAGTGGAATTTACTGAAATTTCATATTTGTGACAGTAGCTAGTGAATATAAGATTCAGTGTCATTACTGAAACATAATTATACAAAAAATACCACAATATATAATTTGCTAAACTAGTAGAAGCAAGCAAGAAGTAATAAAAATAGGTTCAGACACCTGATAGAAAGCATAATGTTATACTAAGGATAGCTGCTGAAAGAACCAAAAATAATGAGAGTATGGAGCACAGTCTGTGGTAGTAAAGACAGCTTCAGATTGTGCTTCTGTATTACCCTTTACTGGGGAGCAGCAACCAGCTGAGAGGCTGGTCTGTAAAATAAATGATGTGAGATAAAGATTTTTTTTCCTAGAGCCTTTTTTTAGTGATCCAGTGGAGGTGGAAATTTGCAAATGGGGAACAGCAGAGAGAAATAGTGAATAGAACAGGTGAGCAATGGGGTAAAGCTGGTCCACAAGTTTCAGAAAGAAGGAGATAGGTTTCTGCACTGGTAAGGCAGAGAGGGTTGAAAGAAAAAGGAAAGGAAACATTGACAATGGTTGTGAGCATCAGGAAACATTTTATTTAGTATTTATTTGGCTATAAGAAGCAATTTAAAATTATTTCTCTGATAACAATGATTTTATGTATCTCTTATCATCATAATAATTGCATTTTAAAAACAATAAATTTGTTCATCATCTTGATGTGACTTTGATATGGGAATTCTGCCCACATGGGGGAAAAATATTGCTTACATTTGCATAGGAAGTCTGAGTCAAGACAGAAAATGGTAAATAGCCTCATCTCACCACTGAGCAGGCTGTGCAGGATGCTTATCATTAACCCATCTCTAGAACAGATTTTTGTTCATGTGTATTTGAATTTTAAACTTCATGCTCCTGAAAGCAGGTCTGAATAGAGAAATTAGTGGAAATCCTCACAGAGACTGGATTTATGCAAATAGTGTCTACAGTTTGAAACCAAGAAACTTAATACATGGTGCCAGGAAGCCAGTCACTTTTGACTCCAGACTGTATACAGGAAAATAAAGTGTGTCAGGGATCATATAAAGGAATTCTATACTCATATGAGAGGAAAGAGGATGCTCCATGTAGAACACATAAAACTATAGACAGGTTTCCTGCATATTTTCTAGGCTTCCTACTTACAGAGCTCATAATCCTAAACTGGGTGACGTTGCTGACAAGCAGAAGACATAAAAGATTGCTGTGCAGTATCTGAGGTGTAGACAGAGCTGAAAATGTGTAATCTGGCCTGGTAGCTGAAGGTTGCAACAAAACTTTGCATGAATCTGAGTGGGTAGGAGAAGACAGAAAAAGAAAGCAGCTGCAAATGACCCTTTGGCTCTAAGTGGGATTATTTAGTTTCATGCACATAGTTGTGAGTGAGTTGCTACTGTTTATGAGTAAGACTCATGAACGTCAGTGTTCACAAAGCCAGACAGTGATTAACTGGAATGCCACTATGAGCTTTCAGTTCCCTGTATGGATTGAGCTTTCTTAGCTTCATTTTCATGTAATTATTGCATTTGTACACATTAAAACTGCAGTTTTGTAATCCTGAGGACGTGTCAGGAGCCAGACGTGAGGAGGAGTAAAAATTAGAGAGGACCATTTGACTCCTAAATTTTGTCAGTAAATATGATTTAGAAAGGAGGTTTGGTGTGGTTAGGAGGATAGCAATGTGGGTATTTGGTGTGGGGTTTTGGTTTTTTTTCCAAGTACCTGTAATACTAATTTTTAGGCTTAATGATAAATAATGTGAGCATTTTAAATAAAACTCTATTTTTAATACATCGTAAGAGTAGTAGCTCCTATAATTAGCTTTCTTAAGACATCCTCTTGGAGGAATAATTCTGACTTCTAGCTAAAGTAAATGTTTTGACTTTTTTACAACCTTTTTGATTTTTTTTTTATTCCTCCAACCTCAGTAAAATTTCAGCTTTCCAGGGTTAAGGGGTTGGGAGAAAGTGAGAGTCCAATCAACTATCCAAACACCATAGATAAAGAAAATGCTTTATGGCAATGAGAAATCCTTCTCTGTAAAAAGATCAAGCTCAAGCTTGATGACCTATGGAAGAAAAAAATTAACTTGTACCTTGAAATTCAGATTAGTATAATCTGAGTGTAATTTAAAGAAACAATTTAAATGTCTGGAAGGTTTAAAATTTACCTATGTACAAACAGTAAGAAACACAAGAACATCAGGAGCAGTTTCAGCAATGATGAAGCTAAAAATTGGTGAAGGGCAACATTTCAATTCCCCACACAAATCAATATGCCCATGTTTCTAACTGCATAATTATAAAATACATTATGTTCTATAGTGAACATTTACCGAAATTGATGACAGAATTACCAGAGTAGTTGGACTCTCTTAAAGTGTGTTGGTGATGATCATTACAGGGATTTTGCTGGCAGGCATTCCTTATTACCAGAACTGTAAGACTGCATTTTCTAGAAAGCCATCAAAAAGAAGTTTTATATCTTCAGCTTTGAAAGAGAATATGAATACCTGCACTATGCAAGTAGCAGAGCAGTTTGACAAGTGTGTTGCCAAATTAAGGTCTGCAGAGTTTCAAAAGTTTTAGCTACACTAAAATATTACATGCTACACTTTTATTAGACAGCCTTTATAGGGAATTTTTGTTAAAGTTGGTTCCATTGCTTTTAGTAAGTTTCCTTAACAGACTACTAATTTTAACAGATGTACTGGCTTTGTGTGACAAGGTTTTGGTAGTGGGGAAGCAACAGGGGTGGCTGCTGTGAGAAGCCACCAGAAGCTTTCCCCATGCCCAACAGAGCCAATTCCAGCTGGCTCCAGGACTCACCTGCTGCTGGTCAAGACTGAGGCCATCAATTATGGTGGTAGTGCCTCTGGGATAACAGGCTTAAGAACAAGAAATAACTCCCATACACAAGCAATGGGAAGAGAATGTGTGAGGGCAGCAGCTCTGCAGACACCCAGGTCAGTGGAGGAGGGGCAGGAGGTGCACCAGGCACTGGAGCTGAGATTCCCCTGCAGCCCGTGGTGTAGCCCACGGTGAGGCAGCTGTGGCCCTGCTGCCCATGGAGGACCACAGTGGAGCAGAGATCCACCTAGAGCCTGTGGAGAACTTTATGCTGGAGTGGGGGGATGTCCAAAGGCTTCTGTTACCCTGTGGAAAGCTTGTGCTGGAGCAGGCTCTGTTGGCCTGTGGAGAGAGGAGCTGACACTGGAGCAGGGGTGCTGTCAGGACTTGTAACCCTGTGGTTTCCCATTTCAGAGCAGTCTGTACCTGGAAGACTGCACCATGTGGAAAGGACTCATGCTGGAGAAGTTCATGAAGATCTGCAGCCTGTGGGAAGAACTCACATGGTAAAGGTTCATGGAAGACTGTTTCTTGTGGGAGAGATCTCATGCTGAAGCAGGGCAAGAGTGTGAGGAGCCTTCCCCATGAGGAGGAAGGAGCAGCAGAGACCAAATGTGATGGACTGACCACAACCCCCATTCCCTATCCCCTGTGCTGCTGTGGGGAAGAGTTAGAGAATTTGGGAGTGAAGCTGAGCCTGGGAAGAAGGGGTGGGTGTGGGGAAGGTGTTTTAGGATCTGGTTCTACCCATGACAGGAATTACTGAATTATTTCTGTGTCATTATCTTGACCAATGAGTTTTATTTTGTCTCCCCTGTCCAGCTGAGGAGGGCAGTGATAGAGCAGCCTTGGTGGGTATCTGGCATCCAGCCAGGGTAAATCCCACAGCAGATAATTGGACACTGAGCTCTTCAAAGACCTACTTCACAGCTAAACTGTGTCTCCTGGTCTTTTTTTTTCCCCTCTATTTTGGAGGGAGCATAAGCCTTCTGACTGTAATGTTCCAAATTAATAATGTTACAAATAAGACATTTTGGCTTTTGTTTGGTTTTTTAGTCAAAGAAATTAATCTATACAAAGAAGTATAGATTTTCCTTCACAGAGCATTTGAGTGTAAAAATAGTAGGAAAATTTTTCACCTAAGTTATATTGTTGTTAAAGTCAATGAGTTAAAAGAATCCCAGCTCTTGTAGGTGAGAGCACACACAGTTTGTTGCATTCTTCTGGGTTTCTGAGATCAGAAATAACGAGACACACTCCAGCCAGTGATTCCTCCCACTCTGTGAAAACTCAAAAGTAGTTTTCTGCCACATTTTATACTGTTTCAGGAGGGAACTCCTTGCAGAAACCTGGGGATGAGGAAGAGCATCCAGCCATTCTAAGGGTAGCAGAAAGACATAAAAGAGGGCAGCTGCCCTAATTGTCTATGAAGCAGCCAAGCAGAAAAATTTTAACATCCAGGCCCCTTTTTTTCTCTCTCTCCTTCTCTGAAAGCAGTACAAGTGGGAGTAAAACAGCCTGAAGGAAGAGATACGTTGGTGGAATGCATAAAGTTCCTGGGGCTGGCTGTGGAGGGGACACAAAGACTATGTGAAATGCCCCAGTAAGTTCTGGGAAGTGTTAGACCTATGGGTGTTAACCCTAATATAATTAAGGTGTATTAAGGTGTGTTTTCTCTCCTGTTTGAATGTAATTGTTATTTAAAATGTTAGTTTTAAGTAATATTTAGATAAACTTGCTATTAAAGATTTTTTTTCAAACCACCCTTGTAATGCTGAAGTTAAAAATTGTGCTTGCTTTGTGAACATAAGAGTTTGGGAGAATAGTAATGAACAGATTAGCAAAATAAAAACCCCTTAAATATATGCATCCTAGTTTCTCCCCACATTCTTTCAGGAGGATTTTGAGGCTTGGTAATGACAGTCATGTATAGGAAGAATGTTAGATTCAGTAAGTGAAAATGGCTGCTTGTCACATAGTTATATATCTGTGTTTATCTACTTTTTTCCTTTTCCCCACTGAAAAGCCTTATATAGATAGAATTTGAAAACTATGAGTACATATCCTGGGATATCTAAGCAAGTTGAAGCCATTCAGGGAACTTTTTATCTATGCCTGGGATTATATGGACAGAACAACAGAATAAGGCTTTGTACAGTGACTGAGCTGCAACTTGGACAAATCAAACTCACTAAATACATACTGCACATCTCATGCAGATTTCCATCTTTGAGTTCCTGAAAAAAAAAAAAAAGAGAACTCTGATTTTCCCCTCTGCACAGATGAATTGAAATAGATCTAAACTCCTGAATTTATTTTACCTTTTGCTTTTGACTAAATATTTCAGTCATATTCCTTTTTCTTCATCCCTTGAGAAGAAATAAGATAGGGAGAGGAAGGATGCAGCAAAGTCTTAAGAAGATATGGGAGACAGGGTTTTATTCTTAACCACGCTTTAGAGTGGATTGAAATACGTCTCTTTCTACATATTGAGAAATCATATCAGCATTTTGAGATCCTAGGGCTAAAAATGCTTCTGTAATGAGGCTTTATAATTATCATTAGTGTTGTTCATATTCAAACCTTTTTCACTATTTTATGATTTTAATTAAGAGAAAAGTAATGAAAATGCTTTATTCGAGTGACTCCAAAGAATTCCTTTTCTGTGGTGTTTCAAGTTTGTCACTTTACTGTAAGTTGTGTTATTTTCATTCAAACTGGAATCAACTATCCAACTTCAGAAAAACAAATACAGTTAAACAACTGTTCAACTCTTTATTAACCATAATACATTGCTTACTTTGTGTTGTTCTCAATAATTACCTTTCTTTTTGTTTCCTATATTTTTACTCTATGGAGGTGCAGTACAGGTCAGAAGATAAGACTTTTCAGTCTCTTACAGAATATATTTAGAGGCTTGCTGTACTCTCCAGAAATGCAATTGGTATTTGAGGGGTTTTTTTGCCCTCTTTAATAGGCTGTTAGCTGAAAAGGACACTCCATTTTACTTAAATAGTCTAGCTGACAAATTATGCTCTTTAATTCTACTTAGGAAACTGTCTTTTACATTAGCTAAACATCACCCCCCCTCCTTGGCCCTACTTGACATTTAAAGCTTAAGCTACTGCAGCCTTCTTCTAACAAGTTTTCCTTCGATATAAATTAAAATGACGTGGCGTTGAACAAAATCATCCAGTATCAAACAGTGCACTCCTCGGGGATTTCTTTAATACTGTTCATGTATAAATAGAGGAATTCAATTAAAAAATAACCTGAGGCACTATGCAAGCTTGCAATCTCAGCAGAATGCAATGTAACTTGTCAGACCTCACCTCATGTGTTGTCTATATATACACACACGTACATATAGGCACACATACATAGGCCTAGAATGTTCCTAAACAAAGAGTATCTTCTGCTCTCATGATTTGTGATAGTTTTATTTTAAATGGAATTATCTCTTGCTTTATTTGGCTAGTTAGACTTACTATAATAAGCTTTCTCAACAGCAGTATCCTGGAATTTTAAGATCTGTAGGATGCAGTTACAGTAGCTTGCAAAGTAAATGGTGTGAATTAAACCCCACAGATTTTACCCAGGCTTATCTCCACAAGTTCAGTTTTACCATCTACAGATCTTAAGAGTGGAATTTGGTACTTGAAACTACCACTGAACGAATGACATCTGCAGATTCTCTGTAACTTGCCAAGTTACTTAAAGTCAAGACTGAGCCCATTTGAGCTCCTCTAGATTTCTGTCTTTTGAAGGACAACAGGAATAGATAGATAGATGGATTTTGATACAACCATGTGAAGAGAAAATGGAATCATCTTCTGAAATAGATTGGAACATAATTATGATTAGATTCTTTGGGCTCACTTGAAACTGTCTTTGCGCATCTTCAGAAGATAATGTATGGCAAAAATGACTTTTTTCTTAATACACAGCTGTGTGTTAGATATAAATTAAAAACCTGTCGAGCTCTGTTTTTTGATTATTTTCACATTCAGTTTGAATGTTATATTTTTAAAATAGCTTGGTAATATTAATGAAATTATAAGTTGTGCTTAAATAACATAACATCCAAAACTACTCAGTTGTGCATTGAAAAATTACTTGTAGGGACAGCAGCTCATTCATTAACTGTACAACTTGCATACTGTCCCTGTTTCACTGTTAGTGTCTCAGGTGGGAAGAGCACAGTGTCAGTGATTTTACATACATGTGATTGAAATACTGAAAAGTTAGACCTCAAATATATTTACTTCCTGTTGTCCATCCTGGAATTTTAAAGACTGGG
>VYXC01013308.1:906913-918171 GCA_013397175.1 Platysteira castanea
CTATCCAAACTCCTCGTTGTGTGTAATTTTTTGTTATTTTTTTATTCCAGTTACAGCTTTTCTTTTAGGTTAAGCATTTCTCTGCTTTTGTGAATAAACACAAAATGTTCTGGAAATGGGGTGATAGACTTACTGACATGTAATTAAAAATACAGAAGTATTTGTTCATGCAAAATATAGTTGAGGATGTTTTAAATCACCGCCTATCTTTTAATGTTCTAAGCAGCTGTACTTCCAACAGATAGGCTGATTATTGAGCTTCTTAGAAGTAGTTTAAAAAAAGGACCAACCAATCTGCCTTCTTGGATCTGATGTGCATTAAATGCACAGGAACAAGTGAAGGTCCTGCAAGAGATGTTTTCAGAGACCTGAAATTAATTATAGAATCACAGAATCATAGAATGGCTTGTGTTGGAAGGGACCTTAAAGATCATCTAGTTCCAGCCACCCTGCCATAGGCAGGGACCCCTTCCACTAGATCAGGTTGCTAAAAGCCCCATCCAGCCTGGTCTTCAAAACTTCCAGGGCCAACCATAACTTCTCTGGGAAACCTGTTTCAGTTCCTCACCATCCTAATGGAACATTAAAAATTACTCTAATATTAATTTTCAATAAAACTGATTTTAAAAAACCCTACAAAAACCATACCTGCACAAGAACATAAGCTATTAATCTAATAATTTAAGGGTCTTTTTTCCTGCAAGAATACCCTATTTGTAAAGATGCTGTCAAATCCTAAAAGAGTATTAGCGAAGCACCTAGGTTGCTTACTGATATGGTTTGACAGTTAGAGGATTAATTCAGGGAAGTACTTAAACACTTGCCTAACTTTAAACGCTACTTAAATCTCATCAACTGTAATGAAATTTAATTGCGTATGCGAGCACTCTCAAAGAATAAGATAATTTCTTGAAAATAAATTTTTTTAGAGAGTTTGCTATATGGAAGAAGCTTTAACTGTGAATTTCTAGCTGTAGTAATGTCTCTGCCTAGTAAGTGAAGTAGTTTTACTAGTTTTAAAGTAATTTTACCTGGCTTGCTTTAGGACAAGCAAAAGTAGTGAGTGGTTATTTTATTCTTTAATGCAGATGAATGGGAAGAAGCAGTAAGTATGAAACATAGCTGGTTACTTTTATCCTTGGTGCAGCCCCGTTGGCTTCTGTGTAATGTTGGTAGGGATGAATTTGGTCTGCTGTTGGGAGACTATTTATTCTGACTGCATGGACAGCATATATTAGTAAAAACATATTAAATATACCATTTAGGCACCACATTTCTAGCATTTTTGAGATCCATAGGAACGATGTTCAAGCACATACGGTAAATTGCTCCCTGGAATTAATGGTCTGGTTTGATTGTTGTCTACAAGATTAAAAATAAATAGGAAGTTTTTGAATCAGGAATTTCAGAGGAAAACTGTGAGAGTTGATAAGCACACTTAATATACTATCTAGATGGGCCATTAGTTTGATCTGACATGTCAGTTCTTATGTACCTGAAAATAGCTTTTCAGTACACAAATGCCAAAGGGAATTTAGTCTCAAGCAGAGGTTAGAACAAGTTAATTTTATTTTAAATTATTTTGGTTTGTGAACGTTAGAAAATAGAATGATCAATTTTAGCAGTGTGCATACATCTTAAATGCATAAGTTCAATACATTTAAGAAAACACAAATGAATTCAACCTCCTACCATTCTTGTGTTGTCAGAGTCAAACCAACAGCTGCAGATGATTTAAAAAAAAATGCAGACTCCAGATATATATGAAGTTTAGCTTTTAAAATTTACTGTACTTCCATGTCAAAGTGCATGAGTGTTCTCTTTTCAAAAGTGATCTTTTTTTGTGATACAAGGGGCAACTTCTGAACCATTCAAGAATATAATTCATGGACTTGATGCTTTTGTTAAAGATCTATGAAATGCTCAGTTTTTAAAATTGGAAATACACTGAGTGATGAAACATCCTTATAAAGGAGGAAAGTACAAGACTGATGATCTTTTAAGATGTGCTTGAATACTCAAGGAATTTGAGACCTGTACTGGTCATGTATTTGCTTCTTGCTTGTGAATTTTAGATATATTGCAGAGTTTGTACAACTGCAAATTGACTTAAGTGTAAATTCAAAATAGATCAAGTGTTGCACCAAGGCTAATTTTATTAGATAGCAACATCTACTAGAGGATTGAAAGATCAGTCAACAAAGGAACTAGTTGATAGGTTGATTTTGTTTGACATCTGAATGAAGCTGGACTACTATTCCTCTGTATCATTTGTTTCTTACACATTGGTTTAACTTCTTTGAAAGTTAAGATGGCGAACAGTGCTTTTTTTTTTTTTTCTTAAATTATTATCGATTTTTGACAAGAATTTAGTCAGGGCAAGGTATGAAAGAAGACAGCTATCATAAACTTGTTCTAGGATATTAATGTGTAACAAAATCACAAGGTCTCACACTTCACTTTCCCCATTGAAGAGCTGTGACTTCTGTCATTAAGTCTGCAGTTACCTTAGAAGGTAACTGAGCTACTTAAACTTTTTTCGTTTGTTTTTTTTCCCCCTCATGGTAAATTCCAGCTATACCCTTGAATGGCTGTGACCACCTGTTCTCCCACACCTGTTTCAGTTTCTAAACCATATGTTGCAGTCACAGACTAGAACTGCTATAGATATGATGTGCTTTCTCATAAATATTTCATAGGCTTCCTAGTCTCTGTGATTAAAAGTAATTTGAAAGCATTGATTTCCTGGAAATCAGGACTGAAAATGGTTTCTCAGTATTACCTCTGCTCCTTAGACAAGGAGTTTTACTGGTTGCTGAATCATAAAAAATCCTCATAGAATTATCAGAATATTGATACCAGATATTAGTGTTATATTTTCAAAATGAACTCCACTGTGATCAGTGGTAAGGAAACAGAGGGTACAATACAAAGTACGTTTACAAACAGTCATTTGTAGGGTGATATTTCCTAGACCAAGTGTTCAGAAAAGTTTTGCAATCACGTGTTCAAGAAGAAAATTTCTTAAAATTACGTTAGGTAATGTGGATAGTTGGCTAAATCCTCTCCTGGTTTACACTAGAACCTATTAAAATTCCTTTCAATGAAGATGTAACAATTTGTACATTGAATGTACAAAAGGATGTAAGTGCTACACCCACTGGTATGGACACCTGTATGTTCATAAGCTTTTAAAATATGATGTGCTTGGATATTAAGCTATAGTGTACCCTTCATTCTCTTGGCAATACTGTGAAACCTCATTCAAACTATATTATGTCTCTTAAACTGATCCCTGAACAGGAAAACTTTCATACCCATGCAAGATGGATGCTGCTGGTAGATATTAAAACCATTTCTCATTAAATTAGTAGGCTCTGTTTTAGATCCACTCTTTGGACTTTTAATCTCTTCCTGCAACAAAATGTCAATCCCCTTTCCTCCTATGGGCATATATCTTTACCAGCTTGTGCTGAATTGATTTGGAAAGAAAAAGAAGCTCTTGTACATAAATGTGCTTTCTGAAGCCATTTACTTATGCTGGGCATTGAGATGGTTGTCTGAAAGCCCTTTATGCCTTACTGACTTTCATCTACTGTAAAGTGTTTGGAAGAAGTGAAATTGCTTGCAAAATGATTTGTTATGGCATGGACTTTATGCTTCACTTTTAACCTTCATAATGAACTAGGAATGTATATTTATTACACTATGTAGGGGTAGTGAATCATCATGGGTGATGCAGAGCTGAATGTTTAATTAATGTCATGGATAAACCAGAGTAATATTATGCTCTTTGCCTATTATTGTTGAAAGAGCAGCAGCTGCCAACATAAAAAGTCAATTATGTTTGTAATAGTTTGTAGTGGTGAAAATAAAGACTGCTGGAGGTGGTACGGTTTTCTTCTTTGTTTCTCTACTTTCTTCACTCCTCTTGTGCTTGTCTTTTTCTTCCCTGTTTTTACTATATATTCAGTTCACTGATTACTTATTGAGAAGGGAAGTTGTAGTACCAGAAATAAACCACTCCTTGCTTTCTTCTTCTTCTCCCCCTTCCTTTTCTTTGGATTTCTTATGTCCCATTCATCTTCATAGTCTCTCTGGCTTGTTTTAAATGCAGTTAATAGAAATTGCAGTATAGGGAAACAAGACTATCAGGAAAACCTAATGCTTCAAGCCATGACAGTTGTAGCTTAATAATGGTGTTCCTAAACACAAAGCTCAAGGTATCAAACCCTACAAATTTTCAGTGTCTAAAACTTAATTTTAGCTTAACTTGCTCATTAATGTATCAGAAGTTTGGTTTGTTATTTGTCCAATAGTGTTTAAGAGAACTTCATACTAAAAGTTAAATTTCCTTGTGTTGTGCAACACAGAGTATCCACAGAGTAAATAGAGAAATAGTCATCCTGATTTAGGCCAAGAATTTTGTATTTAAAAGCCATGCTCTCAATACTGATTTTAACATTATTTTAGAGATTAAAAAAAAAAGACTTTGCAGTATTTATCTGTTGGAAGTTTCAGGATGTAAGATGGAGTAATTTTTCCTCATTTTATTTTGGTACTGTTCTCACCTTGCCATAAGCAAAAGTCTTGGATGAATTCTAGTTTTCTTATGGCACCTCTGGTAGTAGGCATGTAATATTAACTGAAGCCACTTCATTATCATTACCTATCATCTGATAGACTTTTGGATGTTTAGGTCATCTGGAGGTGCAAGGAGAAGTGGTTTTAACCACTGGTGCCGCCACTGGATTGGTTGACACAGAGATTCCTTTCAGCCCCTTTCTCCTTTTCCCTTTAAAAAACTTCACCTGAAAATGCCTAGGTTTTTTTGATTTAATACAAGCCTTGGGGTTTCATGTCATTCCACTTTAAATTTAGACCTTTTCTGCTCAGAAATGAAGGACTATGGCTCAGTTCTCTGAGTTGTAATTAGTGAGTTCAATGCAATGAAGATAAATTAATTGAAACTGATGGAACTTGCTGTATCATCCATGACTTTTCAATATGAAATTTCATGTTTTATTTTACTGTGATTCTCTTAATTTTTAATGCCACAGACTTGCTGAGATGTTTTGATACCAGCTTAGTCTTTCCATATTTCCTCCAAAGTCGTGTTCTTGTGTCTTCCTGCATATGCGTAACTAAAATAGCAAAATGCCTTCCTCTAGCTACTTAGTGACATTTGGTACAATGGAGAAGAAGAGAGTAAGCCTTTTAATTGATAGTTCCATGTATGAAAACAAGCAATTAGTTTCTGACACATAACAGAGAAATTTATTCAAAGAAGTGAGGCTAGAGCAAAGTTATGGAATCTGTTAATGGAATGTATAGATACAAGAGCTCAGCATCACAATCTTGGTGCCTTGTTGCCACAAAGCATGAGGGTGGGGCCATCCTTGAAATGAAACAGAAAATGTAACTCAACTCGGGAATTAAAGTGTTTTATGTTAATAGGAATGTGATGGAGCAGTGAGTAAAAACACGTACTAAGCACTAAATCTGGCCTTCTAAGAACTTACTACTCAGAATATACATGTGCAGATGTGTTTCTATTTGTTCATGCTATGCTACAAACAGGAAAACTTTATGTGCTTTACTGAACTATACTACTAGGATTCAATCCATGCTTTGTTTTAACTCTGCCATAGGAAAAACCCAGTAGGACTCTTATTTGGCCACTATGATTTTCCTCTTAAGAACTTGACCAACGTGCTCCTGTCCTTAAATATGGGCTCTCTTTTGAATGGGGTCAATAAGCAAACTTTAGACAGAATGTGGAGGATAAACTAAACATCAAGGTGAAACCTGGACTGCTCCAACATTTCAAAAACAAGAGCAAAAGGAATCACATCTTGATGTTTTACTCTCCAACAGTAATGAACAAGTCTTAAACCAAGGTCCTCAAGAGTGTTTATAGAGTCATTCACCATCAACCACACAAGGTGGAGATCTGAGACTTATAAATATTTTCCCCTTTTTTAAAAAAAGATCCCACCAGAAGAAGGAAAGTGTTATCACAGAACTCAGTTAGTAATTTAAGGAAAAATAAGATATAGTATTGGTAGATAAATATAGTTCTTTCCACATGCTTTTTTTTCCCGACTTCTAAAAGCAAAGTGTGATTATAAAGTTCCTACTACCAGGAGGGTCATCCAGAATAAGTATCCTTGAGTTTAAGCGGAAGAAAATGTATCTGTTTTTCCTTTTTCTTTTATGATGTTTTTTTTAGGGGAAGGAGGGGGAAATGCTATATGTCTAAGGTTTGACAGGGGTGTTTTTCAATCAGAGAGAAGCATACATTTATTTTGCTACTAGAATACAATTGCATTCCAGTAAATACTGAGGTGACAAAACCCCAGGGTACTTTCCTACAGCCACAGGGTTTATAGGTTAAACAGTCTCACATTACGGTAAACTTGAAGCTGGTGCAAATTATTCTGTGGGAAGGTTGAACACAGGTCCTCAAAGTTATAACCATTGATTCTGGTTAGTGATATAATGATTAATTAGATGTCACTCAAATAGTGATGTGTCAATAGCAGCTTGCTGGGCCCCAGTAACAGGTATCATTAAGTAAAATTTAGTGTGAGCTCTAAACCCTCCTACTGTTACTACTTTTCTTAGTAAAGCTTAGAAGCCCTTAACAATAGCAGAGCCACTTGGTTTTTGCTCACATTCACACACATAACAAGATCATCCATTGTCCCCAGTTCAAAGCCATCCAGAAGAGGCAGAAAAAGAGAAAGACAGAGAAGTGATGCAGCTATGGTAATAAATGAGGCTGTCCAGAGAAGTTTGGGAATAGGCTAGCCTGAATGTTTCCTTGTGATTTCTTTGGAGGTCCGGGGAACTTCACCTGCTGCAACTCTGTCTTGCCTCCTTTATACTGTAAAAATCTTAAGAAGCAGGAGCAATGTCCTAACAATGGAGGCAAGGTGTTGTAGGGGCGTACAATTTTTCTTTGATTCTAGCCTGGAATGACTTTAAGTTGCTTTCAAAATTCAGTAAGAAGAATGATGGGCATGGGAAAGTTTCTGTGATTTCCTGTAAGTACTTCAGCTATGCTAATATACCTTAAGAAATCTAGTTTTATTTCCCGCTCCTTATGAAATATATATTTGTGTCCCACCAGAAGAAGGAAAGTTAAAGGCACAATTCAATTGTAACTAGATTTCCTAATTTCTGTTTGATTTTGGGGCTGGCACTGGGGCTGGCTAAGCCACTTTAATTTCAGTAAGGTTTCAGCTCCTGTGTCTGTGAAGTGGGGTCTTGGTATGTTTTCACTTTAAATATCTCATGGAAAAAATAAATTTCACTCTGGGATGAGAAGTGGGAATGTCTTGACAGAGCAAGTTACCAGTTTCAAAATCCTGTACAGATGGAGGCAGTTAAAACACAGACTCTGTAAATTCCTGAACCTGGAAATCTAAGGTTGCAAGATCCAAAATACCCTTTCTATTAAACTCTTTGTCCTGGTTTTACTGGGTGTAATTGTCAAAACTTGCTGAGTGCAGAATGACTTTTTCTAAGTGGGAGCTTAGCTTGTTTTTGTTTAGTAATTCCTACTTATGTGTTTTGAATAAGAAATCTCAATCAACTCTAAAATTTGAATAAGAACATATACAGATTTAAACCTCTCAGTTTAACAATATCTTTAAAGATAGACACAAAAATGACTACATATATTCCTGTCTTTAAATGCATATATCTGTCATCGCAAAATTATTCCAATAATTGTTAAATGAATTCAAGATCTCCATTCATTGTCTGTCTTGTCACACAATGTTTTTAATCATAATTTGTTATGCTGTTGTAGCTCAAGCAGACACATTTTCTTTTACTTGTTCTTTAGTGCAAGTCCAGAAATATTACTCCAAAAGGACAGTTTTTAGGAGCTAAAAGAACCAAGGGTATGATTAAAATTTGGCCTCAGTTGTTATCTGTGCTATATGCTTATAGGAGATAGTTAGTTAAAGAAGGATGTTCTGGACTTCAGGCTGCTCTTAAAATGCTGTTTTATTGCATAGTCAAAGCGACAGCATGCCAGGGTATGGGCATACAGGGCTTTGCCTTACAGCTGCTCAGCTGCAGCATGTAGGCTTGGCCTCAAGCTTGAAGCCGATTTCTGTTCGGTTTAACAGTCATTATATACTTTTCTTTTTGCTGAGTAACTTAATACATGATAATCAAATTATCACTACACACAACTTCTATCATTACCATACAATAGTCATTTTTATCTAGTCAGGAAGGTAGGTTACAGATGTTAGTTTTCAGTTTTCTTGAAGTGGTAATTCCCCAGATTTTTGTTCTGTTTGCTATACTATATCTTGTTTACCTGTGGTATCTTTCAATCTGGTAACAACCATTTTTTTTTTTTTCTATTTATGCTCTTGAAATTTATTTACTTGGTAGGAAACATACTTTCTGTTTGTGGTCAAATAGACCCTTTGCTCTAGTCACAAAACTTCCTTCCAACTTATCTTCAACCTCTGTCCTTTCAGTTTACCCAAAATCTCTGGTCTAGCAAAACTCCACATCAAAGCTGGCTTTCATCTCTATGTCATTCTCGATTTCCATATTCAGAGATCCTTCTGCCAGACTTGCATATCTTTGAGACTTTCCTGTTAAACTATTATCTTCCCCAACATATGTTTACCTTGAAGATGTCTCTCACTGCTGTAATACTTGGAGAAAATGATTTTCTGAATAAGCCTGAAACAAAAGGGCTATTCAGGAAGTGTAATGAAGCAGAACAATAGCTAGTATTCTTTTGTTATGACATGATGGTAGTTTTTGTGCTGTCTCCCAGTGTTCTAATGAAAGTATTCAAAAAATCAACAAAACATATTTTTGTGAGACTTCTTTATTTCTCTTCCCCATAAGATCCTGGAGTACAGTGACATTGGTGATCTAAAGTAAAATGTCTGACATGGAGGATGATATTACAATTTAAAAGACATTACAAGTCAAATAGACTCCTATTTTTTTTTTCAGTGTTGGTCTCATATAATCAGTTCGTCTGTCAAATAATGTGTCCTCATATAATAATACTAGAAATCATGTCAATATGTCCAGAAACAAAAATCACAATATTTAAGATTGTTCTGTAGAAGGTAAGTAGTGCTAAAAGCTAAATAGCAACTAAACACACTGCTCTACAGAATTATGTTCCTAGGAAAACTACCCAAGAAAAAGAAAAACTTTTTTCCTTCTGTTTTGATAAAATTTCTGAAAAAATAAGAAACTCTGGCGAATCTGCAGTCCTTTATTCTGGCAATTTATAAATGGCAATCTTATGTTCAAACCTAAATAAGCATATATAGGATTTGGCTAACGGTTCTGGCCTACATGAACTATACAGTTTAGACAACTTTTGATTTCAACAGTAGTGTAATACTCTTAAATAGTAAAAAAAACCCCCCAAAAAAACCTCCCACAAAAATGGTGAAAAGATCCCGAATAGTAAAAGTATTAGAGAGTAATAGGAAGAATAGCAAAGAGTTTTTGTTTGTTATCTTCTCACTTGTTAAATTTTCTTTGAAGTTGCTAAGTATTTTTTCCTGCATATTACACCATCATCTTTAGTGATTAATAGCTGTTAAGTTTTGTGGTAGGAAAATATTAGATATTAAAGGCTCCTTCATCTTTCAGAGAAAATCACAACAAGAACTTATGTCTCAATGTTAAAATCAAATGCATTCAGGTTAGAAATAAAGTGTCTTTGCTGTTGCTAGTGTTAACAATTGAAATAACTTATAGAGAGAAGAGATGCTTTCTACACCTCTTGGTATTTCCAGATCAGTCCTGTATGTTTATTTCTGAAAGGTATGATTCAGTCAAACCCATTTATTACTGATGTGACTACAGGAATAATTTGGTATATTGTTTAGCTTGAGATACGTGCAAAGGCAGACTAAATGCCTCAGTGATTCCTCTTGATCTTGAAGTATTTTATTAGACAAGTCTTTTCAAGTGGAATATAAATATTTTAAGAGTTGAGGTTTTATAGAAAACTATTTTAATTTTATTTTTGAAAGTATCAACTTCTCCCCTGAGGCAACATTTTACCATAAACAGATTGTACTGTATGTTGATAATGGTCTCTGTTTTCAGTTTTTCCTTTTAAAATTGGCTTCTACTAACCCTATGATAAAACAGGCAGTTTGATTAAATTCTATCTACTTAACAATGATCTTGCTTCAGATGTTTCTATTATATTTTTCAGGATCTTTTCACCTTTTGGATTACGTGAATCTTAAAAAGCTCTGAGCCCCAAGCTGGCAGTGGTATGGAAGGAAAGAAATCCAACATGAATTGTTGGCATCATTGCTTTAATGCAACTACAGAGGTACATGGTTCACAAAAGAGATGGAGAAAGCTTAAGTCTGTGTGTTGAGGCCACATAGAACATAAAGTTTCTTGAAAGGTGCCTTCTGTTCCCTAAGAGCTTTCATTTAAGTTTTTTGCTTATATTTATACTGCATAATTTTTAGAGCATTTGGAAAAGAGGGGCAGAATAATTTGTCAGAGAATCACAGGTTGCCTGAGATTGGAAGGTACCTCTAGAGACCACCTGGTCCAAAACCTTGATTAAAGAAGTGTCACCTACAGCAGGTTGCTAAGGGCCACGTCTAGTTGGGTTTTCAGTATCTCTAGGGATGAAGAATCTTTGAATTCACAACCCTCAATCTGCTAAGCTCAAAAGATGATTTGGTGACTGTCTGAAATATCTCTCTGAAAAAATAATAGTAGTAACATGGGTAATTTCCAGTTGTCCAAATTCTTCTGCAGAAATTGCTAGAGACAGTCAAACCTGGTGAACTGGAATGCCTGGGGGAGTCTCCCCAGCCATGCTTGTGAAGCCGCTGTGGCTCCCTGTCCCCAGACACAAGTTACTCCCAGTCTGTGCGCACAAGTCTAACATGACTGTGGCCACACAGACCCCCATGAAGAGTGGTGCCTGTACTGGCACCTATAAATGACATAACCATGAGTCTCACAATCAGGCCAAACCTGTTCTTCCCCTCTGTGATCAGGACACACAAATCTGCTCACTAGCTATCTGTTCATATGAAACTGCTTTTGTCACGTTTCCTCTCTATTTTCCCATGTTTGTTCCTCCCAGTTCACCTTGTTTAATCACCAACCACGTCTTTGGTTCTTACCTTAAGCATACCTGTTGTGGTTTGACGCTGGTTTAATCACCAAACACACGAAATCCAATTACATTCATAAGGGAAATATGGATCTAT
>VYXC01013309.1:1600-20388 GCA_013397175.1 Platysteira castanea
GAGGGGTCCCGTGGGTGGGGACAGGGACGGCTGTAACCCCCCAACACCATGTCAGGCACTCTGCACCCCCTCACTTCATGTCAGGCACTGTGAATCCCCCACTGCTGGCTCAGGAACTGGGCGCCTCTTGCCATCACCTACGGTGCCGGGTCCCCAGTGACCTCTCAGGCCAAGCTGGCCTTGGTGGGCTGTAGTCAGACATGGCTCACCATGGCCTGCTGCTCAAGCCCCTCCTGCTCACCTCACTCCCAAAATCAGAGCGGTCCAAACCCCCTTGCCCAGTTGGGCAAGCATCCCAGGGACACTCATTCCCATGGGAAGCTGCTTCCATGGTGGCACTGCTGCACAACGTGCCAAGCATGCCAGGCCTGGGTGCAGCATGCACGGGCCAGCCCTGGAAGCTAACAAAAAATGTCAGGTTTATTTGGTGGGTGTTGGTAACGTTTGTGGATTTTGCTCCATGTCCTGACCCCCTCAACCCAGATTAACACATGGGAGAAAGTAATCCAGCCCCTATTCTGGGATGGGTGGCCTAACCCAACCCTGCATGTTTCCTGTGAGTTTCCAGCACGATGTGTGCTCCCTCCGTAAAGGCGGCTTTGGAAGAGGCCACGGTGGGATTGCTCCACAAAGTGTCTGTGGAAGGTGCCCACAGTGGGATTTCCCATGTTGTTTCCCAGGGTGCTGTTTGTGCTCGCTGTTGATGAACCACTGCTCAACTGCTCCTTGTCATTTTCCACACTGCTCTTACGGTTTTCACCGTTTTCTGTTTTTTCTAGAACCAGAAGAGCAAGGAGGGTAATCAGGTCATCCTGCCTACGAAAGAGGACACCTTCTCAGGTGAGTACGGATGCGGATCTGCCCGCTCACCTCGAGGTGGGAGTTCTGTGAGCTGAGTGGGTTTGTTCTCTATGGCTTGGCTTAAACAAAAATAAATCACTTCTGTGATTTCAATTAAAAAAATCCATTAAACATTCTAATAGTCTCTCTATGGTGGTAATTTAGCATTATATTCATTCGCATCCGAAATGCTTCTCTGTGCCTGGTGAATGTACAAATATATATTTCCTTTTTTTCCCCTTGGATTCTGATACTGATTTTGGTTTGAGGTTTCTTGGTGGTAAAAGCGTTTTAAGTGCCGTGTTTTGTTTGGATTTCAGATAAGAACAAGGAGCATAATTTTTTCATCACAGATTCAGAGCCTTCAGGAGGAGACTTCTGGAGAGATATAGCAGGTAGGCTCAGAAGAAGTAGAGGAAAAGGAGACAGAGGCTTCAATTCATAATCAAATGTCTGAATATTTAGTACAAGGGTAAAGATAAAAACAATTCCAAGCAAATATAACTGAGAGAAATGCAAATAGGTGGAAAGCAGTGACATTAATAGGAATAAGATTATTAATTGCTGGGCATATTTCAGCAGAAATTTCTGAAATGTATCAGGTTACACAATGAAACAGGCTGGAAAAGCATAAAATGACAATAATTGAAATGTTCTCTTTGAAACCTTCCATTAAAAAGGATCACAGCTTATTGCTTTTAATATCTGTCAGAAAGACATTAAAGGTGTTTTATGACATCTATGCCAACATTTATATTATCTCCATGATAATGATCTCTACACAAAATGTATAATACATTTACAAAAATTACATTATACAAATTAAATGAAACCACCTTTTACTGATTGCTAAATGTCTCCAAGGGGTTTGGGAAAGACGTGATTAGAAGTTTTGATACTAAGTTGTCTATTGCAGTGTCTTAAGGAGAGGTTTTTGTTTCTTGGGAAAAAGGAATCTAATTTTCCATTTATGTAATGCAAACTGCCTTGGCTTTGACTATTCACGGTTAATTGACTGTCAAACGAGGTTGTTATCCTCAGGCAATGTCTGCAAATTTGCCTGTCAAATGAGACAGAGAGAGCAAGCGGGGAGAGAGAGAGTTGTACACGGAGTGGAAATGAAGAAATGGGATCTTACAGAAATCTTATATAATAGCCGAGAACAATATAAGATCGCAAACATTTGCAAATGTGTCCCATTTCGGGGAGTATTTTTTTTAGAAACGTTTAATAACAAGACCTGCTTTAGCAATGGTATACGATGAAGAAACCTATCAGTGGTTTAGGTTTTTGTAAATTTTGTGGATGAGGGATCGAGGTTGTGGACCAATGGATAACACCTCATTATCTTCTACACTTTCAAATAATTACCACTGAGAGCACAGCAGCGATACCGGCAGAAGTCAACCTTAAGAACCTGAGAATTTTTAGGAATATAGTACCCTATGCATAGTCAGTGTCCAGCACTGTGGCTAATTAATTTTGGGGGAAAAAAGTTGGATTTTTTTTTCCTTTTATAAAATTATTATATCCATGCTCATTTAAAACAGTAAATTATGGCTATAATTTGCTTTTAATTTAGATATTGCAGCATCTTCTCCCTCTCTAAAACTCAAGATGTTTTCTATCCACTGACACTGTAAGTCCACAGTAGCTATATGTTAATATTCATGGTAAATTTAAATGTAAATTTGAGGGGTTTTTTTACTGCCCAGCATGTTGTGACTCTGTTCATAGTCTTAAATATATCGAGTAAAATGAGAGGAGCACCTGGATGTTTGAAGGTTTTGGGACTGGATCTGAGATACACTGGCTATAAAGAAATGCAAAATGTTTAGGGGCAAAATGTTCATTCTGAGGATGATTTCTGTGCACTCTCCAAGCACGAGCAGCCTTATCTTCTGAGGAAATTGTATCAGAACACCTCTGTAGGATTGGGCCTTCTTAGTCTTCCGCAGAGTTAGTGGACTCAATTCTCACTGCTTTTCTGCTTGGTTGTCAAACCATTTTGCAGAAATATCCTGGCTGTCCAATTTATTTAACATACTCCATACATTTATGAGTTGCTTAAAGCTGTGCCTTCCTAATAAGGTTAAGGAAGATGAAATGGTCCTGGGAATTCCTCTCGATGCGAGATGGACTTGTATTTATATATTAAACCTACTAAAGAGAGTCTTAAAACAAAAGCAGTGTTTTCTGTGCCAGGGATGGTCATTTCTAAGTGCAAATGTTGGCTTCCTGGTCTCAGTGTGTCAGTGGACTCACAGGTTCACAACAAGAGTTCTTTCCAAGGCTGAAATAGATACGGGCTCGAGGATCCCGCAGCCGTTTGTCCTGCACGGCCAGAAAACTGCCAGTGAAAATCCCCCTTCCTTCCCTGCCAGGCAGTGCTTGGAAAGAGCTGGAAATGATTTGAAATCCCACAGCAGTTTTGAGAGGTAACTGTGACTAACTTATGTAACTGGTCTATTTTTCCTTGGGTTTGCCATCCCGACCCTCCTTCATCGGTGGGAGTTGAAGGGTAGGAGAACGTTGCAAGGCTGCATGTTTCTTAAAGAGGAGTGGAGTTCTGTAAGCTGTTCCTCAACCAATCCAATTAGTAATCTGGTTTCATGAGGAAGGGGAGCCCTAAAACTGGGTGTTCATAACACCTGGAAGTCAACTTCTCCAATCTTGCTGCAGTTTCCCTGATTTTATTTTTTGTTCTGTCAAAGATGCTTTGTCAGGCAGTCTCAGGAAAATTCAGGCTGGAAATGGTGAGCCAGGTTTCCTTTATTTACTCTTAAATATATTTTCAGGGTAACTCTGCAAATACTACAGTTGCTGTAGATTTAAAATACTTAATAGAGGGTTGAAAACAGCCCAGCTTTTATGATATAGTAGACTGGATGTTTCTGTAGTCTTAACTGGGATAAGTGTAAAGCGTTGGACACAGAAGTTAAATGCTTTAAATTTTGTTATGGAAGGGTGTTTGCAAAAAAACCCCAAAGAAGTTAAAAGGTGACGAGATGAAGTTTCAGATGTGGGGTCCAGCACTGCATTTTAATAGATAAGATTGTGTATAAATACGTGGATCTTCACAAGAGACATATCTGCAGACAGACTGTAGGACTGCATCCTTATTTCTTGTATTTCTCATATGTTATTGCTAAAGGAGCCCAGGAACTCTCTTTTAATTATTAAAAGAGGGTGGACTGTTGTTGAATTTCTCAATTTTTTTCAATTTTCTTAATATTAGGTGTGTTTTGTTCATTTTTTAAAGCCACATCTTCTGGAATCTGGTGAGCATACTACCCTCCACTTAAACCAAACCAAAAATCAGAAATTTTCTAGCTCTTTTTCTTCTAAAATAAAATTATGAAATAGTTCTCAGGTATATGAATAAGGATCAGACCAAAAGCCAACTGAATTCTTATTTTTTAAGAATATTTTTTATATTTTTAGTTTGGTCAGGCTTAGGTTTTTGAGTGTTTAGTTTGAAATCCTGAAACTCTTTTTCCTCTCTATTTGTTAGTACTTCAATGCGGATGTTTTTTAATCAGATGTTCGTGCTTTAAACTTTAAATGGATGTTACAAATGAGGATTTATCTGAGCATAAAAAACAACTAGTTTGTTTTAAATTTAAATCACTTTTGGGGGCAAATTGCCATTTGAAACTCCAGATTTTTTAAGACATTTATCAGCCCTGGTACACGAAAACACTTAAAAGATGCTTATTGAGTTTCCTAAAGTAGGCATATTTCGCCAAGTCCTGAATATCCTATTGATTATTCCCCCCTCAAAAGTGGCATGAATATGCAGGATGCATGAATATTTTCAGTAAGTTCAAAATTTCTTCAGGACATACACAAGAGCTCTGCATGTCTTAGAGCGAGTAATTAATTTCAGATGCAGAGGGAGCCTCTGGAGTGCTGAAAGTCTGCTGGTTCACATCTGCCTATATATTTTTTAATGGATATAAATGTATATATCAGTATATATTTATATCCAGGAGATACCAGCAACTTTTTGCTGTGGTCTTTGTATCTACAGGCAGTGCTCTCTCCAGCTGAAGATACTCGTGGGTGTTTAAGTTGTGATGGAGCAGGAGCACTGTGGGCTTCACAGTGTCAGGGGTGAGGTGCAGAGCTTTTGGCAGATGTGGTGTGCTCTAAAAAGCAGTTTTTGTCCAGGAAAAACTGGAATGAAGTGGAGACAGAGAAAGAGGAGATGGCTCTGCATGACGTGGTCTGAAACTGCAGGTGTAGTCAGGCTTGTGGAGGGCACGAGTTGGGGACCAGGTGCAGGGTGCAGAGCCAGGAGAATGGAATTATATTCCCAGACCATCCATGCTCTGTGCTGGACAAATCAGCACACTGAGGTAGCTGAGTTGCCTGGGACAGCGTGGAATTTTTTAGCTGCTTTTCGGAGAGCGCTCTGAGAGCTCCCTGGGGAAGGACTGCAGGAGGTGGCACAGCATGAAGGGGTAACCTGGCTATGTCTGGCTTGGGATTTTTTTTTGCAGTGAGGGCAAAGGGCATTTCTTTTGAGGAGCATAGCTTCAGAAATGTTAAAAATTCAGATGTTAAAAATTAAAATCTTAAGCGCTCCGGTGGATGTAGATTAAATGGTGGCATCGCAAGAGCTCAGGTTGTGCCAAGGTCCCACCCTGGGACCTCTGCTTTTCACAGTGCCAATTTTTGAGTAATTTTGAGGTGCCCTCCACGTGTGGGTGTTCACACTCCCAGTTAAGAGAGCCATTTGTACCTTTATTCCAGAAAAACAATGTCTGTGCACCTGAGCTCGTCAGGAGGAACGGAGGCACCCAAAGCTTTCGCTGAGGCAGTTTAAGTGGCCTGCAAATATTTCACCCTCTTTCCCCCCTATCCAAGAGACGGGTGAGGCGCAGTTTGATTTTTCTGAACAAACTGAAATAGACTTTCCTGAAGGAAATCTCCGTGTCCATGCAGGGGGGTGGCATAGCTTTCAGTCCTGCTGCTCTACATGCTGCAAGTTTGTGTGCAGACAAGGCCCAGGAGAGTTATGGTGGAGCTATTAGGAGGGGAAGTGATTTTTTCTTAGACTGATTAAAATTCTTTGGCTTTCTGTTTGTTTGTTTTTAAACACCTATTTAGCTTTTAATTAACATTTAAGAGAAGGGAAGCTGGTTAAATATTCAATACCTCCTCCCTTTCAATTAAGGTAGAACAGTACACAACGCGTGATGAGGCCTCTGGGAAGTATGGAAAAACAGGGAAGAGCAGGCTCCTGATTATCATTTTCAGGGGGACAGGAAAGGTGAAACCCATCTGATTATTATTGCTGTTAACAATAATAATAATAATAATAATAATAACGTTGAGACTTTTTTTTTTTAACATGAGAAAGCGGTTTAGAAATGCAATTGTTCTTTAAAACTGTATATCCTGGCTTTTGCTTTTAAATACCTCCAGTTTTCCAGTCCCATTCTTTACTTATTTCAGGTGCAAGCATGGAGGATTTTCTATTAGGCCTTTTCAGCAGCTTAGTAGGGAGGCTGCAGATGCTGGGGAAGTTATTCTTCATGCTACATGCCCTTATTTTCATTTTGATGCAGTTCTTTCTGTCCCAGCGAGTCAGCAACCTCAAGTCGTACAACCCTGGGAGTTCAACCAAGCAAGTGGGAAAGAGCTGTCACCATTCTCTAGTCTCTTACCCTTTCCCTTCTTCCCTCTTGAAAAATCCGGTTACCTTCTGTCTGTGAGCCTGTTGTCCCTCAAAATTCCACACAAAACACTCAGAAAAGGATGCCTCAGTGGAAGAAATGGATTGGGAATATGCTAATATTTGTAATTCAGCAAATTCACCCTTCCTAAACCTAAATTCCTCCCTTTTGATTTAGTGCACCCTAATTTACCTAACAAAATGTTTTGGGTTTTTAGCCATCCAGTTTAAAAAAGAATCACGCTTTTTTTAAAAAAAAAAACAACCCCATTTTCACCATGGAAACTCCTCAAACCACTGCCCAAAACTTGATATGTTTTTAAGCTTGCTATATCTTCTACTGTGGTGAGACAACTTACCTGCAGAAAATACTTTTTTCTTACGAAATATCCCACAAAAATGAATTATTTTTAAATCACCGCATGACATAAACAAGTTTTAAAAATTGAATTGCTGGCACCAGATTCTAGTTGTGTAAATGTATATGCCTGAATGAGTGGTTGCTTTTTGGCTTTTTTTTTTTAAGGAATGAAGAGAGAAGAGATGCTAAAATGCAGAGCTATTGGATAGGTTTCATATGCTATAACTTCAAGGTTTACTAGATATAGGATTGAATCGATTTTTAAGAACAGAAACAAATGTTTTGCAAAAAGATTTCTGCCTGCATCTATTACAAGACTTTCCAATTCAACTTTAAAATTAGCCTATTGTGATGACACAATAATTTTTAAAGTAACTGTTTGTTGTGTGATGACCTAGTCAGTGCTATGGATTTTTATTTAAAAAAAGCAAAACCAAATGAAACGTCAAAACCCAAGATATTTTCTCTGTGATCCTCTCTTCCAACTACATAAACACATGAATAGATTTATATCTGTGTCTCTCATGATTACTTATCAGTAGAGTTAATGATGTGTATTTACTGGCTGGACTAAAATAAGAATTAATCCAATTACTTCAATAATTGGTTATTTACCAAATATTTTCTTAATTATTGAGAGTCCATTTCTACTTCAGCTGTAAACAACAGAAAATCTCACATCAATTTCAGCTAAAGTGGTATTTTATTATTTAAAAAAAAGTTTTTCATAGCTTTTTATAGAAGCAATTCATAGAAGTCACAGGAAAAAAATCTGCAGTTGCAGAGGATAATGAAAGTAACACCTTTTGTCAGAAGGTTCAGCTTTTAAGTCAAACTGTCACTCAAGTGAACTTCACAACTCATGATTTTTTTTTTATTTAATTTAATTTGTAGACAAAAAAGGCTGAAGGAAGTAGCATGCATGTGTCTGGAAATAACCAAATTTGGTTCCAGAGAAAATTCTCTACTGTAATATGATTAAAAGTTGATGTGAGCAACCTAAGACAGGAGTCCCTCAATTGGCTGACCCCGGAGCTGTATCCTTCAGATGCAAATACCACCAGTGTCAATTTTATCTCAGCTGGATATAAATTATATCCAGTTGCAACACACCCATGGCATGGAGCTCTGGAGGATGATAAAGCTGAAGAGCTGATGAAGGCAAAAAAGCATTTTGCCTGTGGATTTTGGAATAGGGTCCTGCCCAGATGGAGAGCACGAGCTTCCCGTTGAGAGGAGAAGAGATGGGACTGTGGAGAAGGATCTTCCCCTTTCTCTGCCTGCTCCCAGTTATTCTCTGATAAGAGCATCTTCAGGAGGGGTTAGAGGGAAAGGAGGAATCAGCTCAGCAAGAAGAATGTTGAGGAGACATCAGCTATTGTCTACAAGAGGCCGTGCTGTAGGCAGATACTTCACTGAACTAGAAGAAAATATGAATTTGCAAATATGTGTGCTATACACACCCAGAAATTTGTAGATGAAGCTCGATCTTACCCTTTCTTTGTATTTTTTCCTCCTTTTTTTTTCCTCTCCAGATTCTCTGAAGCGGATGCGTAGTAAGGACAACACTGACCAAAAGCACTGTCAGTAAATCAATAACTTTTTTTCTTTCTCTTTTTTAAGGAGAGCACACACAAGAAACCAATTCACCTCATTCTCTGAAGAAGGATGTGGAAAATATGGGGAAAGGTAAAATAAATAAGGGCCTCTTACATTATAAAACTGCTCTTTGTTTTAATAGAATATGAGGATAATAGGGGGCACTTTTGTTCTGCACCATATTTTAAGCTTGTCAAGTAACATATGAATAATATATGGACCTTTGGGTGGATATAATTGAGATTAATGCATATATATCAATCAATACATGACACTGTAATATAATACTTTAAAATAATATATTACATTGATTTATATTCATGGCTTTCTGCACAAAATCTATGGTAGGTCTATGCAACACTTTTTTTTTTTCTTTTTTAATAAGCACTAAAATATTTTGTCTTAGAATAATGAATTGCTCTGCAACTGTTCTTTCAAGAATTATTTATACAGATTATCCAAACCACTTTTTCTCTTTGTTAGAGGAGCTCCAGAAGGTTTTGTTTGAGCAGATCGACCTACGGAGGAGGCTGGAACAGGAATTCCAGGTGTTGAAAGGAAACGCGTCTTTCCCAGTCTTCAGTAAGACACGGAATTTGTGGTTTTGCTGTTGTGTGCGCGTGTGCTTGGTTGTTGTGAGGCTGATAAAATGAGAGAGGCTCTCAGCTGTGCTGCCATGATCTTGGGCTTAGCTCTGCTGAGGCCAGGTTGGGGAGGGCTTGGAGCAAGCTGGGATAGTGGGAGGTGTCCCTGGGGTTGGAATGAGGTGGTTTTTAAGGTCACTTCCAACCCAAACCATTCCGTGATTCTAGGCCGACGCTTCTGCTGTGGCTTTGCTGCTGCTGAAGTAGGTCTTTCGTAGGGAAAATACAAAGCTGGATGATCGTTTTGGTGTACATTCTACAATTTTTGGTGGCATTGAATGCAGTGAGCAGACAGAAACACAGCTGGGGCCTCATGGGGTACGGTGAGGTTGGTGATCTTAGCCAACACCTCGGGGGCTTTTGAAGGCAAGATACTTAATCCTCGTTTTCAGGAGGTTCTTGATCCTCGTTTTCAGGAGGTTCTTGATCCTCATTTTCCAGAGGTTCTAGCTGATGCTGGAGAAAAGATCTGGATGTTTTAAAGAGTAGAAATACTCCTTGGATTTTTCCCCTTGAGATGGCCCCTTCACTACAGCTGATGAGTGGGATGCTGATGTCCAGGGGTGATGGAATGTGTGGGGCATGTCTCAGATAAAACAAAATGAGCACCTAGCAGGGTTTTCATGGAGCTTCCAGAAGGCTGGGCTGACTGTACAGGGATATGGAAAGAGACCCCTTGGCTTGCACCTTTTGAATGACACTGGAGCAACAGAGGAAAAAGTCTTCCAGGAGAAATCCCACCTAGGTCAGGATGATCCCACTGGAAAAGGTGGGAACACAGGCAGAATTCTTCATATTGTTCCAAGAAAATATGCTTGTCCCCTTTCTGTAGCACCAGATAGGTAAATTCAGGGAAGCAAGGAAGTGCGAGAATGACTGGGAATGACTGGGAATGACTCCATCTGTAGCCTGAGTATTGAAATATATAGACAGCTCCATAAATAAAGAAGAGTCGCTTGACATGATACAGATATTAATGAAAGAAGCATAACCTCATCCTTCAGAATAAATCCAGTCATTACTTGGGTTTGGGAGTGAGGTAATTTTCAAATAATTCGTGGAGATCAAAACACTGCCGTGTGGTATTGGCGAAATGGCATCTTGGACTTTTGCCATTCAAGTCTCTTATTTATCCTTTTGTTCTTCTGCAGTAAAATTAATGCTCTGTCTTTGCCATGTAAATAAACACTGCAATTAAACCACATGAAATACAATTCAAATAAAAGAAAAGAACGAGTACGGCCGACCAAGGAAGTGGTGACTGCTGTACGCTGGCTTGAAAAATATGTGGTTTCAATGTACCACAAAGTAGTGGTCAATTTTCTTCAGGATTAAAATAGAAAACAGATAATGTGCTATAAAGAATATCTACAAGTGACCGTAAAGCCTATTTACAGATTTAGATTTACCAAAAAAACCCACCCCTCCTCCGCATGTAATAAAACAAGAAAAAAAGGGTCTTTGTAAAGCAAATTAGTGTAAATCCATGTTAAGAGTGTTTTGTCCTCTAGTGCAGTACATGTTCTAGCACAAAAGAGGGGAGCTGTTCCAGGCTAGTGCTGCTGGACAGGGCTGTTGCTTTAGGTCAGGTATTAGAAACTCTTTTTCCAGGTTTCCCCAGTTACAAACTGCCTCTGGTGTCTTGGGTAGGGAGGAGCCAGGGGGAGAAGTCTTTGGAGATCCAACTAAGGAAAAATTGAGACAAAATTTAAATTGTACTGATGGATTTGCTGTGGCCTGGAAATACCTGAGGCTGCAGGAGGGACTGATGAGCAGGCAGGTAGCAGGGTTTGTATCCCAGTCAGGCTCCCTGTGGCATCAGGTGTGGACATGGGATCTCTGTGCCAGCCCTAAAGCTGCTGAGGACAGAAACGCACTGCCAGGGTAATTCTCTGATGGTTCCTCCTCTCCTTTGCACTGTTAGGATAAATAAGAAGACTTTGGCATTTAAGTCTCCTTAGTGTTTTTGAAATAGGGGGAAACTCTTCCCTGTTTCAGCTGGGAGGCAACATGTGAGATGTGGAAGGCAGCACTGTTTCTCTCTGGAAAATGCTTCTGTTGGGTTACGTGTAGTTAACTCCAAAGTCACCTTTTTTGGATCCTCTACTTGGAATTGAGCACATTTGGGGTGTTATACCTTCGTAACATCAAGCCACCTCTCAAGCATGGCTATGCAGTAAATGAGGTTTGGTTTCAGACTTCTCCTCTCATTTAAATCACTGTTAAATGAGAACTGAGTTTATTTGCAAGCTCTCTTAGCAGTGCTATGCTGCACTCTTCTCTGTGGCTTCTTGTACCTGCTTGAAACACGGACTGTGACAATTTATAAAACAGCAAGACCTTGTCTCTGCTGTATTTTCCACATTGCTGTTGTGCTTGAAAGCTGCAGGTGACATTTTCCTTTGCCTTTAAGATCTCTCAGTGCAGAGATCACTAGAATAAAATAAAAAAAAAATCAGACCACAGGAAGAAAGTCAAAGTATTTGCTGTCCTGATAGAAATATAAGCATCCCTGCATGGTGACAGTGTGTTCTCCTGGAGCCCTGCTCTGGTTTGTACCCTCGGTGTCGGCTGCTACGCGTTTTGTCCGTCTGCATTTTAAACAACCTGGCAATAAAATGGCGGAGGCGCAGTCTGGGTACTTAAAGTATTTAACTTTGTGTTAAGAAAGCTATTTAAATATTCATACCTTTCCTCCTGGGCACTGCTTATGGCTTTGTCTGCGAGCGTTTGGACTGGGATAAATGCGGCCGGAAGAAAACGCTGTCCCTGCCATTAGCACCCCTTTTCCACTGTGAGCTTGGACATTTGCCGTGCAGGACTGAGCAAGATCCCTGAGCTGCTTGCTTGGAGAGGTGATGAGCTCATGAAGAGGCAGCTGGGAGGAAAGTGTTGCGGAAAAAAGGAAAATTTCTCCTTAAAGCCTACTCAGAGTGAAGCTGGAGGACCTCAGTAGAGACTACCAGCTTTTAGTGACCAGGACAGGACAAAGTTACCTTTTTACACTGCAGGTTTTTTTGGGAGGGCAGGAAAAGGGGAATTGTAAATCTGCTCTATTTTTGTTGGCTTATTTTTTCTGATCGAGCTGGAATAGAAGGAATAGGCTTAAAAGTTCTATGGGAATTTAGTTTAAATCCGAAGGACTTCATGGAGATAATGTCTCCATGTCCTTTTCAATGTGGTTGTGCTGGACTCCTGATGGCTTCAGCCTACCAAAATTTCTCACGCTTTCTTTTGTTTCATTGCACTTTTCCTGCCTCCTTTCCTTTTAAGCAACAACTTTAGCTCATCATTCAGAGAGGACAAAGTTCTTGTGTGAAGGGGGGGACAGAGCTCTGCCCCACTGTACTTTTTTCCAGGACAGGCTTGTTACTCAAATCAAAGTGATTCTGGTTGGAATGGGTTTTCTTTCCTCTTCCATTTAACAGCCCATCCTTGCACCCAGATCTCCATCACACAGCTCTTTAAGTTATTTGGTTCTTGTATGAAGTTCTGTTTATATTTCTCTTTTGCCCACCCTCCAACAGGGATGTTATGGAATACAGAGCATCAGTTAATCTTCTACCGAAGGAAGTTTTGTCTGAAATGGTTATTTAGGAGGAAAATCGGGAAAGGAGGATCTACTGGAGCAGGAAGGCCAGCCTGTGCTGTAACCCAGCTGCCCAGGATCCCTCTTTCAAAGACTTTTTCCCTTCCAAATTCCATGTGACTCTTTATGGAGCTTTAGTTCTGTTCAAAGCCGTCAGCACAATGCTACAAACCACAAATCAAACCCTGCATCCTTGAACGCTTTCTCCTCTCACATGTTGGACATCGCTGTTGATGTCAACAGATTTATGCCAAAGCAAAGAAAAGCGTTTTTTGCTCTTCTCTTCAGGGCTTGCAGAAGTTTGACTAATGACTGCAGAGTCTTGCCCGTGGAAGAAAATAGCTGGGAATAAACGCTGGCAACACAAACTTAGCATCCTGCATTTTCTGATAGGGGAAGTAGCGAAATCTAATTTTTCCACAGTTTTTCTGCTGTCAGTGGTGTCTCCTATTAGATAAGTATTAGTTAGGCATACGTTTTAATTGAGTGAAGGACTTTTATGATGCTTTGTGGTTCCTCAGTAATGGCTGGGTTTGATTTAGTTTGATTTACGTCAGTTCTGCTGAGTGGTGTCTGTTTTAATTATTCCACCTACACATTTTTCCCTCTTGTACAGATAATTTTCAAGATCAGATGAAGCGGGAACTGGCGTACAGAGAAGAAATGGTGCAGCAGCTACAAATCGTAAGTTTACTTTCTCAGCTAAAAATGTTTGTGTTTTTTACAAACTTTTCCTTTGTGAGCCATGCAAGTGCACCATTACCGAGCTCCTATTGCCTTATACTTAGCAAGAGGTAAACACGCAGTTCTTAGCTGGTTTAGAGCCTAATTACCTGGAGATTTACTCTCCTACAGTAACCAGATGGGTCTTCACGTTTCAACTAAACAAAATGTGTTGACTCAACACGGAGAGGTGCTTCTGCAGAGAGGAGCGGGGAGGAGCAAAATCAGTAAACCTTAAGCAGTCGAATGTTTCTACCTCGTGTGAGTTGCCAAGAGGTGCATTTCAGCCCTCAGTAGGGACTCTGCTCAGTCCCAGCTTCTCACCAGCAAATAAACCTTGGGGTGTGCCTTTTTCTCGTTTCAGACACTAGAAGAAGTGCTTAACTCAGCAGTAAAGGATCAGGTTGCCAAAACACAGTTCAGTGCAGGCACACGTTACTGCTGGGTCTCCCGCTTGTTATTTTAAAACCAAGAGGGATTTTGGCTGTGTGTTAGTGCAGCTCTAGATCATCACATTCAGCTGTGTTGTTTTGAAAAGCTGACGCTCTTAATCTGGTGCAAGCAAAGGGGCTGGAGCATGGGAAGCTGTTCCATACTCACACAGGGCTTAGCGTGGTTTCAAGAGCAGGGCATGGTGAGGCTGGCAGCTAATTCTTGCTTTGCTGGGCTTTCCTGTGATCCATCTGGCATTGCTCAACAGGGTTGGTTTGTTTTGAGGCAAGTTTGCCAAATATCCCCACTTCCCTGAATCAGCCCTGTGCTCCACCATCTAAATTCTCCTTCTGCTTGTCACGGGGCCCTGGTGCAGAGAAGGCATTGCCCAGCCTCCTGTCATTTTCTAATTGATGGGTTAGGACATAAAAGCAAAGCTGAAGGCCAGGATTGTCAAACTTGTGCTCCGATGTTTAGAGGCATTTAGGACTGGCCTTATTTTTAGAGCTGCTGAACATCCACGCGCCCCGTTCCTGCTGACTTCAGAGATTTCAATGAGAGATGGAGGGTGTTTGAAAGAGGTTGTTTGTGGAGGAAACTCAAGTCCAGAGTATCTCTGGGTATTTTTTTGCAGCTGGTTTTTTCCAGTCTTTTCCTTTAATGTGTCCAGGTGTTACTGAGTTCCCCTTTGTGCGCCGATGCCAGGCAGGAAGTTTGGCTTGACCTGTGAATTTTGTTGTCACGGAAAATTCTAATTAGGATGCTATCCTGAAAATCACTTCCCCTGCTGCTTTGGACTTGAGAGAGGTGACCAGTTGGATTTCCTGCTGCAAAACACTTTTAAGCACAAAGTTTATGAGCCCACCCCCAGCCTTTATCTCTTGCATCGGCTGACCTTGGAGGCAACTCCGCCTCCCAGGGAGAGGATGGATCACCTCTGCCACTCACCTTGTGGTCCAGTTGTGAAGCTGTTTATGGAACTAGATATCCCAGACCTCCAGCTAGCCCACTGTGGTGGTTTTCCTGATTTTCTTGGGCAGGAAAAGAAATATGATCAAGTAATTCACACCCTTTTCACTTACTGACATGTGCTATGAACAGACTAAGAGTCACTTAATCATTAAACAGAGCTGTCTGAAAGGACTTACAGAGTACAGTTTCTGCATTTAAGGTACTGCCCCAGCAACTCAGGACCTCTGCACTCACAGCAGCTGCCTGGGGTTTAATCATTACTAATAGAAATGTTGTCAAATCACCAGTAAGTCTTCACGCTCGTAGTTGTGGGGCAGGTTGTGGTAAGTGAGAACAGTAAAGAGATGTTTGTATGAAAAACTGAGAGACTGCTGCAAATAACGAGTGTGTTTGCTTAAGATGGGTGCAGAAATCTTCAGAGATGTCCTGGCTGACAGCTGAAATGGAGTCAGCACTTTTGAGGTGATAATCCCTGCAGTGGCTTTAATTCATTCATGTGAACATATCTTGTATGTTTATATCCAGAATTAAGATTAATGAACGGAATGTAGTAATGATAGAATTACTTCGGCCTTCCTGGGTTATGGCATGGGTGAATTAAAGCAGAGTACACAAAAAGCGTGGCTGCTTTTGATTTTTTGTTTGGTTGCTGTTTTGTTTTTAACAGGGGCAGGTTAGGCTTTTCTTTGTACCTGAGATGCTGCACTACTACTTTAACAGGGTTTTAGCCTAATTTTCTTGTTAACATAGAAGTAAAAAGAGAGAAGCAGAAGTTTTTAACACATTCTAAAATCACAGTTTTACTCAGAACTTCATATGTGTATGCCTTTGTAGTACTAAACTCAAAATTTACTGATGTAACTCGGCACAGAACTTGGCTTAATTGCTTTTAAAAATTATTTTACAAACAGTATAGATGCCTGGAGTCATGGGATTTTTTGGCTCCTCTCACTGCCGAAGATATTCAACGTAAATTAGTCCTTCCTGAATATTCCTGGAGGGATTTAAGAGCCGTGTGAATGTGGCACTTGGGGACATGGGTTAGTGTGGGCTGGGCAGTGCAGGAGAAATGTTTGGATTTTAATATCTTGGGAGGACTTTTCCAACCTAAATGAATCTGTGATTCTGTGAAGCCCTGTAACTGTGCATACCAGAGGTTTTGCCAGAGCAGTGGTTTCACTCACCCTGAACTGAGTAATTGGGATTTTAAATAAATTGATCCAGCGCGTTTGCTGTTTCAGGAATGTCTGGTATACAAGCTGAACCTAATCACAAAAAAGCTCAACCCAATACGATTGCATTTGAAAACTTTCTACCCCCAACACCGACTGCGGCCTGACGTGAAGCTCGTGCCCGGGAGGTGGTGAACCTGACCTTGACGCATTTTGTCCCGGTTTTTTGGGGAAATTCTTCCCCGTTTTGGGAGCGATGCGGCCCAGCGCGGCCCGCGGGTGCCCTCTGCCGGCCGCCGGCCGCCACTGCACCTGCAGCAGCCGCGGGTCGGGAGCTCCGCGTTCTAAGCCTGGGTTAAAGCGGGGCTGATCCAGCGGGGCTCATTCTGTGCTCTGCCCGCTCCGGGGCGGAAAAATAAGAATATTTTATGGTTTCCTGAAAGTCAGGAGTAAGGCTCAGGTCACTGGGAAAACAGGGTGGGAACTTTTCTCGTACATCTTCAGTGGTGCGTGGTGTGTTCTTCGGACGCAGCCTGGGTTAGTAGTTGCTGGAGCAGCAGGATGTTGTGTGGCCATTAGTTCTGATGAGAATCACAGGATGAGCAAGGCTGGAAGTGGTCATTGGAGGCCATCCAGTCAGTAGAGCCCCCCAGAGCACATTGTTCAGAACAGTTTTCCAGGTGTGATTTTAGTACCTCCAGTAAGGAGGACTCCACAACCTCTCCATGCAGAGTGTTCCAGTAAGGAATTTCTTCCTGATGTCCAGGTGGAGCTAACTGTGTTTCAGTTGTCAGTGTTTTCAAAGTGCCTGGAGCAGCTATTGGGAAGTTTTGCAACCTGTTTGTGCCAGATTCTTGGCCAAGTGCTAAGAAACAACCAATCATCATATCTAACAAGAAAATGGATCTTAAACCACTGAATCCGTTTTTCTCTTCCTCCTCTTGCGAAGTACTGTCTCTCAAATTGGCCGAGTACAGGGCGTGCATGTGGAGATCATATATAAAATACGAATTTTTCATGTGGATCCTGTTGTGCCACGGGAGGTTTACACTGGATATTAGGAAAAATTTCTTCACTGTTAAACAATGGGGTCAGCTGTCCAGGGCAGTGGTGGAGTCCCCATCCTGGGAGGGGTTTAAAAGCTGTGTGGATGTGGCACTTGGGGACATGGGTTAGTGGTGGCCTTGGCAGTGCTGGGGGAATTGTTGGACTCAATGATCTTAGAGACCTTTTCCAGCCTAAAAGATTCTGAGATTCTGAGGATCATGTGGCTTTTGAGTTGTACAGAAAGGGCCAGTGAGAAGGAGCTGCTGCCCAGCAGGATGGGGTGAATTCTGACATGACACACGTGGTACAGCCTTAGAAGAGCTCACCTTTCTTTAGAGTTTTTGGTTTGTGTCCAATGAGACCAGAACTCATCTGCTGGGACAGCTCAGCACTGTAAGCAAGTATCAACTCAACTCCTGCCTGACACTCTGCATCTGTCTCATATTGTCTTCCGAGCAACTGTATTAGTGGAAAAAATTTTAAAACCATGAACTTTCATCCCAGCTGCCTGGTGAGAGACAAAAATCAGAAGCAGCATTGCCAGCATGATGATTTTCATCCTTTAATGTTTTCATGAACCCCTCTCAAATGTGGCCACGGGGAAGTAGAACACCAAGCAGGAAATGTAAGCCTCCTGCAAACTGAGGGGCTTTTCTGAATTTTCTCTCAGAGGTCCCTTACAAGAAGTTTGTGGGTTCTCAGGAAGCATGGACCTCAGTGGTGACCTATCCATCAGGAAAAGCTCGGGTGGTGTTCATCACCCGTGGGGGTTTAGATCACTAATTTTACATTGTGTGAAAGGTGACGGGTTTCTGAGGTGTGTTAGAAGTGTGAAACACCCAGACAGGCCTTTGTCTTTCCAGATTAGGTGAAAAATGTTGGTTTGGTTTTGTTTGGGGTATTTTAATTAGGTTATGCTCCTGTGAACTGACTTCCTCCTCACTAGCCTCACTTTGGGCTGATAATAATGTTCAGAGCTCAGAACTGGATCCATCTGGAAGTCCTCTGTGTTTTATGGCTTTCTGCTCTCAGCGCTCCTGTAAATCAACTCTGTTCTTCAGAGTCAGGCAATAAAATAAATCAGGAACTATCTCTCTGCAAAACTGATTTCCATCTCTGCATCATCTTTCACCCTGATCTTTAAAGATTGACAAGGGATGTTTAAAAGAAGAAAAAAAAAAAATCTACCATGTGGTAATGTTGGTAAATCTTCAGAGGTATGAGAGGAGGTTCCTCTGGGTCACACTGTAATTCAGAAGAGCACCAGTGGTTTTAATTCCTAGTGTACATTGTTTATGGAAGGCTGGTGCTTTGTATTCATTATCCAAACAAGGAGCATCCCCATTTTTCTGTGTGGAGACCTCGGTCTCTGCGTGCCTGCCTCCGTTCTCAAAACCAGGCAATGGGAAATGGCAGTGCTTCAGTGCCCTTTGTGATTTCTGTGCTCGGCCTGAAGTGGTGCAGCTCGGGTGGCTGACCCTGGCGAGAATGCAAACAGCTGCTCAGCAGAATGGCTCTCGAGTATCTTGAGTGGCATCTAAATGCCTGTTCACAGGCACCTGCATAATGACAGGTAAAAGAACCTTTCTGGAACGCTGTGTCCTGTGTCCTGAAAAGGCTCATCCCTCATTGTGTGCAGGAAAGGGAGCTGTTTTAGCCAGAATTTCATTTCCTGCTGTCGAGGTGGTTTTTTGTTTGGGTTTTTTTTTTTTTTTTTAAGCCAGTT
>VYXC01013309.1:20443-41709 GCA_013397175.1 Platysteira castanea
TTTTTTTAAGACAGTTGAGCAAAACTTGTATCTTGACAATGTGTGTGGATATGCCCTGGGTTGATAGGATGGAGCTGTGCCTCTTTCTCCAGTAAGCTCAAATGTTAAAGAAAAGGATGCCTTGTGGAAATTTAAACAAGAAAGCTTCCTTCCCTTTACAATCTGCAGAAATTCTGATCAAAAATGGGTGTGAATGTACAGAGAGCCACAAGCCAGCCTCTGCTAATGCCTGAGTGCAAAATATTTTTTCTAGGCAACAGAAGGCAGGGTGATTGTGTGCCTCACCAGGGATGGGATGCAGAGGTGAAGCCCTGAAAGAGGATGGTGTGCTGAAGCTTCTTTGATCTCCAAGTGTGTATAACAGGGGTCAGACAGGAGCTTCAGAAATGAGTCCCCAGTCCTATCCATTATCTGTGCTTTGGTTCAAGTCGTGGAGCAGGCTCAGGGCTTGCTAACTGGGCTCCTTCCAGGTGGAACAAAGGGGATGTGTTGTAGGAATGCACATGGGAATGTGCTCCAGTTCCTCGTGGGTACCAGGACTACACTGGAGTCAGCCTGTAGGAAAAAGGACTCAGTGTCCACATTGCATTTTTCTTGGGGTTTCTCTTCAGATCTGCTCTCATTGTATTTTGTACTAGCGTGGACTTGGTGATGAGAAACTGTTTTTTTGCTGCTTGAAACCAAACTGCCTGCACTTTTGTTGTCTCTGTACACCCTTTGAAAAGGGCCACCCTTGGCATCTCCGTGCCCCTTTGAGTGCTGATCCTGCCCCCATCACGACAGCCCCCTTGGATCCACAAAGGGGAACTGTTTGGCCATGAAGAGCCCCTAAGTCCCATTCCACCACAGCATCAGAGTTACCAAATGCTCTGACAACGACAGAAATAGAAGATGACATTGTAGGTGATTTAACTCGTGGAGAGAGTAGTCATTTCCCTGTTGAACACCCACCTCTCCCACTGTCATCTATTACCAGGAGATCAGGTAAAACCACACACATTAGAAAGACGCCGATGTGCCAAATATAGCAGAGAAGTGGATTAAGAACAGTTAATTTCTGACAGAATGTACCCCGTTGTATTATCTAGGTCAGTACAGCCTGGGAGATGTCCTACATAATTCGTGGCCATGCAAACCCAAGTTGGCCTTCGTGAGTGGGAGAGAGGCAGGAATCAGCTGGTGAGGCACCACAGGTCCCAGCTGGAACGGGCTGATATTTTTGTGCAGTTTGTTTGTGGCTCCCTTTTGCATCCAAACCGTGGCCGTGGGTGATCAGGGGGGCAACTTCTCTGCACCCCCCTCTCTGCTGCAGCTTGGGAGCGAGTGTTTTAGGTTTGCCAGCACTGTGTCCTGGAGGCAGCTGTGTTTGGGGACGTGGTGGAGGGGACAGCTCTGTTTCTTGGGGGGGATCTGGCCACGATCTTCCTGATGCCTTTTGTGTTCTGTCAAGGGAAGGGGTTGTAAGAGTAGCCAGACAAAACACCTGGAATCTTGGTCTTTTCTGGTCATCAGTGGTTTGTGCACACATGATTCCCCTTTTCCAGGGCTGTGCAGGGGGGAAGCAGTGCACCCCAGTGAAGGCTTCTGGTTTCATTCAGCCACAGACACTGCTGCTTCCTGGTGCTGCTGCTTTCAGCCAGGTTGACCTCCTTCCCCAAGAAATGAAAGAGTTAGTTCTGGAGCTGCAGAAGCCCCTCTCTTTCCTCTCACTCTGATCCTTCCCTCCTCTTTTCCTCATTAAGGTGGGCAGGGAAGGATAAGTCTCTCAGTGTCTTTGCAGACATGATGGTCTACCCCAGCCCAGAGACATGCTGGGCACAATTCACATAAACACCCTCTGTGGGCATAACGTATTTAAAACCAAAACAGGGATGTACAGGCACGTGTGGGGTCAGTGGACACGGATGCAAATTCACTCTGTCATTAGGTTGCTTGAACTCTGTGCATTTGCCCATCTGCTCCTTCTGCTGTTTGTGCAGGTTAAGGCCTTGGTCCTGACTTCAGCTGACATAATTGTCAGCTTGCAGTAGCATATTTGACATTATTTGTGAGCGTATTCTGGAGTGCCTGGCAGCAGAAGCAGGTCAGCTCAGCGTGCAGCAGCACCCAGGAGTGTAGGGACACAGAATTTTCTGATGTCCCAGCCTAAATTCCTCCAGCGGTCCCTCCAAAAGTCATCATCAAAGAATTTGTAGCCACTTGGATTCCCAGCTATGGGGAAATCTCAGAGCAATTTAGTTTTGTTGCATTCTAAAGGCCCAGCACTGAAGACGAGCAGCCGTGTAATGTATTCCCGGTGGCCAATGAGCACATCATCCCACTCTGTTTCTAAATATAACTGTGTTCCCTAATATGCCCATGTTCTCTGTTTTTCTTTAATTATTTGTTCCACTTCAGTGGCTTCCCTTCAGATTGGTGCAAGTTGGAGAAAACTATTATGAACTTCCTAATTACGGGGATATAAATACACGAAGTCTCACGCTCCCAACCTGATGTATTTTGGCTGTGCAGGGATCAGTGTGCATTGCCTGATCTGTCACAGACAGCTGATTTTTTATGATCTCACCGTGGCTTTACCCTTTGTCAGCCTCTGATATAAACAAAGCATCAGAAGGCATCTTTAACAACGAGTTTTAAGATTCTATCTGTTGTTTTAATTCTGACTGTTTTTATTTTATTTCTGCTTCAACTTCCTTGCAGTTTCATAAAGAGTACAACCCTTTTATTTAAGCTATTGTTTCCTACAATTGCTCCCTGCTTTCAGGGAAAACAAAACCTTTCATTTGCAGCGATTTCCAGCCTGGATGTTTTGTTAGCCACACCTTGGCTTGAGCAGTGTCTCTGTTTCTGTGTCATTCCAGATTCCCTATGCAGCAAGCTTGATCAGGAAAGAAAAGCTCGGTGCACACCTCAGCAAAAGCTAAAGGTGAGCTTGTGAAAAAGAGACTTCATTCCACCTGACCTGGCTGCCTGTTTTCCTTTGCAGCCATTGCAAGGATTAAGAGAATCGTTCTGTTGTTTGATGTCGCTGGTTCTGGTCTCGAAGCCCTCTCTGTGCAGGTGTTTTAAATAACTGTTGTAAAGCTGATAAATAACACGTGGCACAAACAATGAGGCCTGGCTGGGGTGGGACGTGGTGTTGGGAGGTGACCCCTGGGTCCCCCAGTGACAGGCCAAAGGGCAATGGCTTCAATCTGAAAGAAAGTAGCTTTAAATTAAATATTAGGAAGAAATTCTTCCCTGTGAGGGTGAGGAGGCCCTGACAGAGGTTGCCCAGAGAAGCTGTGGCTGCTCCATCCCTGGCAGTGCCCAAGGCCAGGCTGGACAGGGCTTGGAGCAGCCTGGGACAGTGGAAGGTGTCCCTGCCCGTGGTGGGGGTAGGATAGGAGGATCTTTAAGGTTCTTTTCAACCCAAACCATTCCCTGACTCTAACTGCCTGAGCATGTGCTTTTATTGACGCTGGAAATTGTCATCAAGGTCATGTACCTTCAGTGGAAGGAGGGAAATACCTTGGCATTCAGAGTGCAAAAAACAAATGTTCACACTCCAGATAGGGAGGAGCTTTTCTACCCTTAGTGGAACTCCTTTAGCTCGTGGAAAAAGCAGTACATCAGCATATTTTGGGAGTTTCAGAGAACCCCACTGACCGTGGTTCTGTAGTTCAGTGTCCTACAGAAGGTAATTATCCTGCTGCCCATGTGCAGCGCCTTCCTAAACCAAGCATGACATTTTCCAGGACTGTTTATTAGAAGCCTTAGTTTAGTAGAAGCACCACCTCCACCATCAGTCTCCTGGGAGATTCCAGTTTTGGGTGCTGAAGTCTAAACATTAAAATTACATTCTCTTGGGTTTTTTTCCTGGTAAAATAAGGAGATTAGGGATTGGAGATAGATGACAAAAGCTGGTAGCCCAGCTACTGTGTTATGCCACAAAATCATGCTTGTGAATTCACTGAAAAAATCCCTGAGGAGAAGTAGGGGGATTAGAAAAAGAAGAGCTATTTATACACAGAGATCTCAGTAACGCACAGAATAGAGGTATTCAAGAGAGTCTGGGACATCTGAGAAGGGCTTGATAGTAGAGCTGATGGAGGTTTGCCCGAGCTGTAGAAGAAGCAGATTCTCAAAAATAAAAACTGTAGGAGTAAGTAGAGAGTAACCAGATCACCAGTATCTGTGGCCCTGAGCTCCGCCTGCTGAGATAAGGAGATTAATCTAAGCATCGAGCTTGTCTCCTTTTCCCTCCTGTGCACGCTTTCTTACTGACTGCCAGCGTTTTGCAGTCGAGTCTCCAGCGATCTGAGCACTGATTTAAAACAAATTCAGCGGCATTAACACCCTGAACGGAACAGCACGCCTCCGCAGATGAGGAGCAGCAGGTCCTGCCCCGAGCGCCTTGTCCGCAGCGCTTGATGCACAATAAAAATCTGCCTGAGGATGGCAGCATCGGAGGAGAGGAACAGTTTGTTCCCAGCACCGGGCTTCCATCGCCTGCCAGCCCCTGCAAGGACGGTGCTGGCATCACAGCAGCGAGCGTTCCGTGCCTGTTTGCCGGGAGCGTGAGGGATGGATGCGCTCCTCACGCCGCTTTTGTTTCCAGCGGAGCAGAGCCATCCCTGCAGACAGCGGGGATTTCTCTAAGCAGCCCCGATGCTTTTGAAAGATTAGGTGTTACTTAACTGCTCAGCTGAACCGGCCAGGCGGAGAACCGCGGCTCCTTTGTTCAGAAGCAATTTCAGGTCCTTGATGTGCCGGGCAGGAAAAGTCTCGGGATGAGAGCTGTGTGCACATCCCTGCCCACGCAGCGCTCCCAGGGGCTGGACACCCTCTGCCTTGCAGAGCAACCCCTCAGTTCCTGCCCGGAGCCCCTCAGCTGCCCTTGCTGGGCCCTGAGTTCCTTCCCACAGCAGATCTGGCTGTGTTTAATCGCACTGCAGTTAAAGTTTGCGCTTCACCTTTATTGTGAGTATTTCCACATGACCCCACAGGTACTCACTATCAAAGTCTCAGGGGATGCTCCCAGAGCAGGTGACCTACGTGGATCCCTTTCTCAAGGGTTGTAAATAAATGTCATAGTTCTGTGAGTGTCTCAAAGTTTGGCTTAATGTCAGTAACACTTTCTCTCTCTCTCTCTCTCTCTCTCTTTCTNCTTTTGAATCGTGCAGATAAGCTGTGAAAGGAACTGCTGGTCCTTTCAATGCCACAGACACTGACAACATCTGCCAGTTCATCTTTTGCTTTGGAATAGTGATTGTTTTATGGAACGAAATGAACGTCTCACCAGATGGGCCAGAACCACGTTTGGATGGACGGGTGGACGGATGGATGGATGGATAGAGCAGCGTTAGCCATACACAGTGCTTTTTAAAAGCAGTCTGGAGATTCTCACACCCCTCTCCCTCGTCCCTTTCCTCCTCTGGTATTTTGCCTGCTGTATGAATTACGATTGTACTCCTCTGGAAATATTTTACAATTTAATATTGAGTGTAATTAAGAATATAATCACTGTTATCAAAAAAGGTATTTAACTCTGTTGTAGTTTCTTTATCANAGCACAGGAGCTTTTGCAGCTGTTACCTTATAAGTTATAACCCAGTCAGAAACCTGACTTGTATATAGACTGTGAAATGGAAGTGTTTGGGGATCTAAATAAAAAAAAATCAGGTTCCTCTGAACCTNGATAATAGTTGGGCTTCCCTGTAATTTAATGCCATGCTTACTCCACTGAAGAAAACAAATGGAAAATTTGTCCCCAACAACACCTTTTTAGAATTATTTTAATTCACAAATAATTTGTTGAAGAGTTTCATAGCAGAAATTTCTGCCTCTGGTTATTTTGAAAACGTTCAGAAGTAGATTTAGTACAGTTTCAGGACGTGCCTTGTGGATCCACAGCAAAAAAGGGAGACATGCCAAAGTCAGTTGATTTTGAAGGCTGGAGCTGTATTGCCCCAGGTCTTTCCTTGGTGACTGCAACACTCTGGTTGTCAGGGCTTTCCTGAGGGAATCCCTCTCCTTGCTAAAGGTCTCAGTCCCAAACACAAAGGGTCTCCCACACCAGTACAGCACTGCCAGCATCCAAAAGTGGTTTTAGCTATGCCCAGCAGAGCTGCTCTCTCAGTATTCCCCCTCATTCCCAGCAAATCCCCGTGAGACTAAATCACCTGGCTTTACAGTTCCTTGGTGCAGCTGGCAGATCTGGGAGGCAGGGGAGGAAGGGCACAGCCTTGTTTTCATGCCCTGCCCTGCACAGTTTGCTCAGGTATTAGGTGAGCTGACAAGACTCACGGAACCAGCAGAATTATGGCATGGGAAAAAAAAAAAAGCAGCAAAACCACCAGAAAAGCTGGGCCAGGTCAGACTTAAAAGTTCACCTGTGCCAGTACCCGGTTCCCAGTAACAGAAGAAATCAGACACTTTGTGAAAGCAGACTAGCAATTAGAGATATGGTCCCAGAACGTTGTTTTAGCTACTAATGATTTACTGCTTATAGGTTTTCTGACCTAGACATGATGTCTTGTTTTTAATAACCCTCAATGGATTTTTTCTTCCATGAACACAACCAGCGACTTTTTAAAACCTAAAAACTTTAGGTGCACTTTTAGCAGCTTACAGCATTTTGTGGCAGTAAACTCCTCAGCTTAAATACAGCTTGTGGGGAAAAAAATAAAACCAGCTTCTGATGACTGGAGGGACCTGCCAAATTTTTATGCCCTGGGCTTCTTGTACTGGATGAGAGAAATTGCCTGTTGACTACTGGCCATCCCTGTCCACTTTCTCCATGTCTGCCATGATTTCATAGGTACCTATCAAGCCTTTTTGGCTGTCATTTTTCCAGATTAAGTTGTAGTCATCCCTCCATGCAGAGCAGCCCCATAGCTCCGTAGTCTTCATGTACCTTTTCCCAATCAGCTTTATCAGAGGCGACCTGGCTGCACAGAATATTCGGGATACAGGATGCTCTATAGATTATTGCACAGAGCGACACTGTGCTGCTTTCTGTGATGAATGAACCCGACTGCCGCGTGGGCGTAAAATCTCTTACCACTGTAGATCAAAAATTTTGCCCAGACATAAAGTAATCCCATTGCTCAATAAGAAATTACTGCTCTAATGGCTTCTGAGTGCCAGAGCTCCTGGATGTGGTCAGGCGTGCAGAGCAACCCAGTGTCCCTCACCATTTGAGAACCAGCCCGTTCAGGCCCAGGAGCAGACACAAAGCACCTAAAGCAGATTTATTTGTTTTCTGCTCCCAGCCCAGCAGTGTTCAGATCACTGTGTTCCCCAGGGACTTCCCAGAGCACAGCGAGTGTGCTGTTGGAGCTGTGGAGCTGTGCATTAAATGCACAGCTCACGCAAATAACAGATTGAATAAGCAACAAATACGCTTCAAATTGAACACTCAAACTCGAAATGTCCAATTTCTACTTGGTTATTTACGCCCATGCAGGAAATGGAAGCACCATTTGCCTGGTTTGTAGCTGATTCACAGACCACAACGTCAAAGGCTGTGATGGAATATGTATCTCAGAACTAAGCATGAATGAGGTGTTTTGAATTAAAAAATAATTCCTCATGCTGATAAAGGTCAAGAACGTGATTCTTGAAAACAAACAGAGGCCTCCACCTAAACAAATCACTTGGATAAGTATCCAGGGAAGCTTGTTATCAACAGCCGCTTTTTGTTTGCTTTCCTCTTGTGCCAAAGCTTGTACCTATTAGAGTGACAACAATCCCATTAAACACTTGTGTTTCACCAACTCAACCCTTCCACCAACTGGCATCACAAAGAAAAGGATAAAAAACGGATACAGGAAGATTTTCCCGGCAGCTGGTGTGGTTCTGTCTGCAGCACACATCTCCTGTGTCTACACAAATTGACCTGAACTCAGCTAACTCAGCGCAGTGGCCTTGGCAGGGCTGTGTTTGAGCCCACTGGGGAGCACTTCCCAGCACGGACAGGGAGTGACCCAGACCTGCAGCCTCTCCTGGTGGCAGTTTGGATGTGGCCACCCTGAGCTGGGAGGTGAGGGTGCCCTGGAGAGGCTGCAGCTCCCCAGTGCCACGTGGGCATGGTCCCGGGCACACTTAACTTGCTCCCACAGAGCAGCAGGCACTGCTGCTGCCCTCAACACGAAATGAGTGACGTGTTGGTGTGGAAAACAAACACTCAGCTTTTCTGACATGTGACGTGCAGCTTGTCAACACCTTGAAACCTGCGTAGGTGGCCAAATATCACCTCTACAGCTGTTATCACAAGAGAGGCAAAGGGTGATAGCAGGCTCGCAGACCTCAGTTTTAGCCTTCGGGTCACCAAAATCCCCTGAGAATGGCAAAGTTCACAGCACGGGCTACACACTGAGCTGTGATTTCAATTTCCAGATGGACTGACAGTATCACTTTTTACTCCATAGAGCTGTCTTTCCATGAACTGCCCACAATACCTCCAAACTGGGCTCTGTCCCCGAGATGTGGTGGTGCTTCTCCAGGACCTAGGGCTTGCCCTGTTTGCTTCTGGGACCCTTTGGCACAGCTGTTTATGTTGGTGAAGAAGTGCACCAAGCAAAAGCATGAAGATATGTGCTTTCCCTTACTCCAGGACATGGGAACAGTCCTTCTCTCAGGACCATAATTTCACGTGCCTTCAAGCCATCTCCCTCAAAGAACCTTTCTACCTTTTGCTGACCTTGCTCTAAAATGGAAGGTGCAATCCACACAGCTCTGGAATGGTTTGGGTTGGAAGGGATCTCAAAGCTCATCCAGTTCCACCCCCTGCCATGGCAGGGATATTTTCCATCAGATCAGGTTGCTCCAAGCCCCATCCAACCTGGCCTTGTGAGTCATGAAGAAGTTATTTGAAGCAGACAGCATATCCGAGCATTTACTGCTTTTGAGATTGATAATGTTGATGAGTATAAAACCTTGATGATTATAAAAAAGGTATCTCTGCCAGAATAGGTTTCTTCAAGGTGTTACAGTAAAGATCAAGAAGTTTTGTCTGAGCTGGGTATGGCAAGCAGGATAAGGCCCTGCTTATTAATAGCAAAAAAAAAAAAATCACTGTGTTTTTTTTGTATTACTGATCAAGTCAATTCCTGGGCCTTCTACAGTTCAGATTTCTTCAGGTTATTTTTTTTTTTGGTAATTTTTATGTAGTGTAAAACCTTGAGGCAGCTGTGACAGAAGAGGTTCGCTATAAATTTTGCAGTGTACAAAAAATAGCTTCTCCCCAGAAAACCTGTGTTTTTCAGACTATATCACCAAGGAATTAACAAAAGCAAAGTGATGTGTTTCCTCTGACCCTCTTTGATAGACACGTTCACCCTGCTGGCTTTTAAAGCAGAATCACTCTGCTAAGAAAAGCTGCTGAGAGAGCTCCTGCAGGACATACCACTATTTTCCTATCATCTCCTGTAGGTTTTCTGTCCTCCAGGAGGTTTGTCCATGGGAGTTTATGCCCAGACGAGCATGAGGGGGTTGGAACAAGATGGTCTTTAAGGTCCCTTCCAACCCTCATGATTCTGTGATTCTATAAATTTAAATTTATTTTGACACTGTTTTACCCAACTGCCTTGGATTATTCAGTACAATTTTGAGAGGGTTTTTTTTCATTATAGCAATATTATCCTTGATTCATACCCTCATAGACGAAATTTTTGATCTCCAAACCACTAGCCAAGTACTCACTAATAAGTCCCAGAGCAGGTAAAAAGCCTACAGTGGCACTGAGGAGCTCTGGCCTTGCTCACAGCTCACACCCTTGCGACCTGTGGTGTGTGCCTCTGTGGCCTTATGCACACTTGGCTGCTTGCCCTGGTCTCACTGGGATTGTTGCTATCTGTGCTGGCAGTTTTCAGTAGTGGAACTGCACCCAATCCACGTGGGATAAGGTGTTTTTTGCAGGAAAGAGCTGCCTCCACCTCTACCGCAGCTCCCCACGCTGTGACCTCGAGCTTCTCCACAAAACTGAGTTTGGGGTGAGGTGGACACTGGGATTAAAAAAAAAAAAAAAAAAAGAATATGCGTTAATTTTTTTAAAATTAAGACTATTCACATTCAGGAATATTGAGAGCATCCACTGCTTTTTTCCCTTATTGTCTCTGAAAATTCAATAACAGTGAATTTCCATTCACAAGAGAAGAACATGTCCCAGTTGCTTCCACCACATCTTCACACTGGGCATGAACAAGGGATGTAAATCCACCGTGTAAATGTTCAGTGGCTTTCAAAAGTGAGGTCTGCTGTGTATTTAGCAGCTTTTCCTCTAGAAACACGACCTGGCTACCAGAGAAATCAGCAGAGATTCCCATTAACTTTGGTGACCTTTGGACCAGACTCAAAAATCACAAATGGGTTCCGCAAAGCAATCTCAGCTTTGATTTGAGGTTTCCCTTTGTTTGATAAAGAAGGAAAACGCTGGCACCTGCCTGAACACAAAGTCCTCCCTGCTCAGGAACTCTTCTGTGGAATGTACAGCACAGGAACTATTTTAACAGTGGGCTTGTTCACACTTAAAGCCAAACCCAAGTCCAGTGATACCCTGCAGGAAGGAAAGAAGGTTCATACAGACCAAGTGTCCTCGTCTGTGGTTGGCACAAAATGAGGAGTTGATGTGTGGCTTAAACAAAAAAAAAAACCTGCATACGTCTGCAGGCCCGTTCATGTCTCTGTAATATCTACTTAATGTAGTTAATTCGCTGCTTTCTTAAGCCATAGAGGAAAATTCACAGTTGTGGTCATTCTCTAAACTGTGAATTTAGAGAATTCTAAATTGGACACCTGAAACCCTTCCAAACAATCTCCAGGGGACTCGGAGAGGTGCTTGGGTCCTGTTTGTTACTGTGACGTTAGAGGAGCTGAAATTGTTGTGCACCTATTTGTCTAGGCACAGCAGAAAAGCCTGTCAGTCTCTATTGTTTTGAAATACCTGCCAATCTGGACCTTATTAATGTTTTCTTTGTGCCTGCATTAAGGAGGAAAGGGTCTCCACCCTGGAGCACCACTCCTTCTGTGACCACAGAGCCCAGGCAACCGCAGCCTTTCATGAGATAACTCAGTGCAGCTGCCAGCTCAGCCCCAGTCTGGCACAGGGAACGGGGGCTTCTGCAGACCAGAACAAGGTCCAGAGCTGTGCAGATGTGGCTTCCCTAACAGAGGCATGGGAAGGGGTGGGTGCTTCAGAGATAAACTGGTGTTGGCCTCCCGCCCGTGGTGCAGCAAAGCCAGGCTGAAAGAAGCACCAAAACGAAGCACTTTCGAAGCCCTAAACTGGTCATCTCCATTTGACAGCTCAACCACAGCTCCTTAAACTCCTGCCTCATCCCTTTCGGTGCAGAGAGCCAGGTCAGACTGGGCAGCAGACAGCAAGGACAGGGCTCAGATTTGCCATGTCCTGCAGTCACAGCTGGTGGGCTTTCCCTTGCCTGGAGAGCACCCAAACCTGCCCTCTCCACCCGGCCTTCTGGAGAGGAGCCAAAGGCACCCCTCCTGGGACACAGCGTGTTTCTGCAGTAAGTCCTGGGCACCAGCTGCAGAGAGAGTTTGGCTGGAGGAGCTCATGCACATCAGAGGGGGTCCCGTGCCCTGTGGGAGCCCTGTCAGGCTCCTGGGTGGAGCCCAGCTGTGCCTCCTGCTCCACCAGAAAGACTGTGAAAATAATTGCTTATCCAAAGGATGGTGAGTAAAGCCTCTGTTTGATCCACCTCCACAATTTATTGATTGTCTGCACACGGAAGAGATTATCCTGCCCTATAAAAACCACGGAGAGAAGGAAGCAATCAACACAAGCAAATGAAGTGAGCAATTAATCTCAAACCCTTCAGACCAGCTTTACTTTCAGGCAAGGCTTGAGCACCACGATGCTGACACAAGCAGTCACAAGGTAATCCATAAATGTGTAATCTAATTCTGCTCTGTATTTTAATTTCTATGGTGTATTTTCTCGACTTCTTTTTAAGAACAAGGGTGACACTGAGGGTCTCCTTAGGACCTTGTACTGGTGGGACAAAAAAGAGTTGGTGTCTTGAGGGGCTGGAGGACTCTCTAGTAAGCACGTTGATTTTCCATTCTCAGTAACACTCAGCCCAGCTCTCCTTGGGGAGAGGGAGGATTTCTCCAGGGGAAATTTCAGATTCTGGAGCAGATTCTGGGCTGACCTTTCAGTTTATTCACATGCATTAATGGACAAGAGGCAAAGCCTGAACAGTCTACTTAGCTACCACTCCTGGAAGGAGTAGAGTGAAGGGCTCTGTGTCCTGGGGCAAATTGGCCAGGGTTAGATAGAAGTGTCTGCTACATGTGTCAGAGTGCGATGCCAGGGTTGTTCTCCATGTCAAAATTCCCTAGAAGTGTTTAAGGCCAAATTGGGGCATGGAGTAACCTGGTTTATTGGAAGGTGTCCCTGCCTATGGCAGGGTGTGGAACTGGATGGGCTGTAGGGTCCCTTCCAACCCAATCCATTCTGGGATTCTGTGATTCTACAAAGATTAAATGCCATGGATAAACATGAAGTCAGACTCAAGATGGTGGAAGCTCACTGCCTTAACATTCAGGTTTTTTGTGTCTGATTAGCTTCTGTCTTTTGGATCTGTCCCTTAGCACATCTTACTTTAATCTCCAGTTGTAAAGGTACTTCACATTAGAGATAGTGAAACACTCAGTTGCCATAAAGGAATCTGAACTAAATGTGCTGCTTTTGAGCATTAAGCTGGGATCTGAATGTCTCTTTGCCTAATTTTTCAGGATGACCCATGCTGGTGGTGAAGATTTGTACAACACGGTGATTTTCCAGGAAGAAGGTGTTTTACTCTCCTGTTTTTAAATCAGTTTAGCAGTGTTTATTTGTGTGGAGACACTGCTGAGAGTGTTACCAAGTCTGTCAGGTTAGCAGATACAAGGTGTTGAGTGGGCTCAAAAGCAGTGGATGAATCAGCCATGGTAGACATACTTCTGTTGGGGTTTTAGGGTGGAAAGAAGGGTGGAACTAAAAGGAGGAGTTGCAGCAGAAGAGAGGAGTGGGAGCTTTGGAGGCAGGGGTAGATTTGGGATGCAAGCCAGTGTCCGTTCCTTTAAGTTTGGAATTATATCCAAGAGGAAAAAAGAATGGAAGCAGATTGAAAAGGGTGGAAGTGGATGGAAAGTGCTGGCTAGACAGGCAGTAAGATTCAGGATCCTGCTTTACTACAAACAGGGGGATAGTACGTGGAATAACTTTGTGGTCTGACAGTGCAGGGCAGACTTTCCCACCCTGAGATCCACACGGCTGCATTTCAGTCTCAGCCCTGAAAAACCGCTTTGCTCTGCTCTTCGGTAGATAAAGACACATGAGTTATTTAACTGAGCTATGAGATTTTTGAAGAAAAAATAGTTCCTGGAACACCCTCCTAACTCAGAGCTGGTCACCCCCCTTCACGCATGGTTTACAGCAGGACTGTCAGAGCTTTCAACCTGTAACAACCTGTAATCTCACAAAAGGCTGCATTTCCTGAAGCTGTTCGTTGGCAAAACTCACCCGTGATTTCCCTTCAAGGCTCACCACCCTCCACCTATGCCATTGTCATGGTGTCTCTCAGTGGAAGCCTCCTGCTGCTGGTTGCCCTCAGCATGGCAGTAAGTGTTCTCCGGAGGTGAGTGTTCCGGGAGAGGGGAGAAACCGGGGTTGGCATGGGAATGTGTGCAGGGATGAACTCCTGCTTGAGCCAAGAGTGGTCAGGCAGCACACGGGAACAGCCTACCAAGCCCTGGTGGGGTCTTCCAAGGCTCCTTCATCAGCCTACAGCTGGATGGGATAACAGCAGCTGGGGAATCACTAGGGTGGGTGCTTGGTTAATAGCAGTTTAGGGCAATGACATCTGGTTTGGTTTTATATCTGGTCCAAATTCTTCTCCCCACCTCCAGATTTTTAATATATCTATATCTGTATCTGTATCTATATCTGTATCTATATCTGTATCTATATCTACATCTGTATCTACATCTATATTTACATCTGTATCTATATCTATATCTATATCTATATCTATATCTATATCTATATCTATATCTATATCTATATCTATATCTGTATCTATATCTACATCTGTATCTACATCTATATCTACATCTATATCTACATCTATATCTACATCTATATCTATATCTATATCTATATCTATATCTGTATCTGTATCTATATCTATATCTATATACAGATATCTAGAGATACAGATATAGATAGATATAGATATAGATATATAGATATGTAGATGTGGATATATATTTACATTTTATGGAGGAAAATTAGTACACCCAAGCCCCCGATTCCTCGCTGATGCTAACGCTTTCATTGCTTTCAACAACCTGAAGTCACAAGAAGAGGGACTTCCCTTGTGGTGTTTATTTCTATAAAGAGAGGGGAAACGATATGTTTGGAGAAGTCTCTTCAAGCAAAAAATTTGTTCAGCTTCAGTTTGGATGCATCTAGCATCATCCAGTGACAGGGTCATAGGATGTGTTTTTTTAAAGAGCAGGAGGTTAAGGGGAGAGGAATATGTCACTTCCATAATTAATTAAATCAACTCCATCCCAGCTATCAGTTTTGTACTGCCGTAAGTTACATTCTGTTATTAATTGACTTGGCTTCAAGATACCAACAGCTCTTCACGCTGATATCAGACACTCAGTTATTAATTTTTCTCCGTTTCTGTTGTGCCAGGCGTTGCACATCAAATTATTCCTCCAAAAACCTCAGAACACCTGTGGTGGTGGAGAAAGTTACAGTGACAAACTGCAGCTCTGACAAGATTTCAACGGTGGATTTGACTGGCCCAGTGTGCATAAATTACACTTCTTACAAGCAAAATGTGTGCCCAGCCAGAGTTTGCCATCTCTGAAGAGACAGCTTCCATTTCTGATGCTTCTCCTTCGACAACACCCCCCAGTTCAGTGCCAGAGCAATGACAGCCCACAGCTTCTTCCATCTGCAGCTTTCTTCTGGAGAGAAAAGGGGATAAAGGACTCAGGGGATGTGTTCTAGTGGGTGGATGGACTGATACGTTGCACTTCATTTTCTCCACCATACTGCTGGACTGTGAACTCGTACCACAAAAGTATTAGAAAATGCAGGAAAATTGAGGGTTTTTTTAATGGAAGTGGAGAAAAAGCATAGATTCATGTACCTTATCTCTGTGACGTGTTGTGTTAAAAATTTACTGCGGAGATTTACATCTTTTTTCGTATTGTCTCTTTTCTGTGGGGTGAGTCATGGGGAAAAAATACAGGAGGGGGAATTCTGGTTATTTTTACAAAGATTTCCCAATCCCTCTGACTCACTGAGAATCCCAGACCTTATGCTGAGACCTGCACATGGTTTCCCATTATCTGCACAACTCCAGCTTGCTAATGCTAACGTTATTGGACAGGCTGCAGCCTCCAGAGCCACCAGGTCCGTGATTTGGTTTCTACCCACCCACTTTTACAGCCTGGAGAAAGAGACCATCTATTAATCTTTAAACTGAGTGCTGTGACTTTCCAGGCACTGATGACCTCTGGCATGACACCAGCTCTCCTGGCTGTCCCTCTCATTCAGGTGGTGGTTTCAGAGATCAGGCTGGGCTGGATTCTGGGTCCAAGAGGGATCAGTGTGATCCCTGGATCTGGCCAGCTTCATGCCCTTTGCTAACTGCTCCCAGGAACCCCTAGGCTACAGCCTGTGAGTTTCCACTTTCTCCAGGCTTAGATGGGGCCACTGTCCCCTGGGAAGTTGCTGATGGAAGCCTTGGCCCCATTGGGACACACTGGGACACCAAAACACTCGTGTCATCTCCTCTATATGATATCTATCAAAAGAGAGACTTGGGGCAGCACAGGAAGGTGAGGCTGCCCTGCACAGATCCACATTTCACAGACCTGAGCGAAAATCCGTGCCACAAAGGCGGTCAGACTTTGGTCACCACTGCAGCTCCTTGTGTTTGTCCCCAAAGGGCTCTTCGAGTGACTTTTCTGCTAGCAGAGGTGGAAGCCAGACCTGATTCCGACGCTGTGAGCACATGTCAGCCATCCCTGGTCCTTTGATGTTAGCTGCATTCCTACTCAAAATATTTCTACTAGCACCATTTTCCATGGTCCAAGGGAAACACGGCCATGCAAGTCCATGGTGGCAAACACCAACTCCATGCCTGTAGGAGTTTGTGTCCCTTGGGTCTCCCTCTCTCTTTCCACACCTGTATTTAGTGAGCTGCTCCTGCCTGTCCTCTGCTCTACCAGCCTCAGGCACCCTTCTCTTTGCACTCCCTAATACCCCAGCTTTTTCTTCATGCTGCTCGCTGCACAGAGACTAAATCCCCCACCTTTCAAAATTCATGGAGCTGTTTCCCCATCCCCTAAATCCCTCCCTAAGACTCTCTGCTGCCTCCATGCCTGAAAATCCAGCCCGTCTGTCAGCAGTGAGGCAGGGCTAAACAGAGACTTGTAATTCCCTGAAAAAATCCATTAGTTTCCTTGCTGCCCTGCTCCCCACGTTGGCCTGCTTTTGATATCCACTGTCTTCCAGCTGAGACATGGATTGGAAAATCCCTATGCCTGCCTCTGAAAAATATTTGCATGGCACTGAACATGATGGGATTTGGTTCTGGACTGGTGTATTGCAGTGCAAACGCAACACAGTGCCAAAAATAACAGAACAGTGTCATGTCACAGAGGTGATCTTTAAGCTCCCTTCCAGCTCAAACCATTCCCTGATTCTATGACAATTCTGTACTCTTGGTGATAGCAAGATGAACAACAGCACGTGTGAGTCCGCGTCTGTTTCTGTGTGAGAGAGAGAACTAGGCAACAAATGACATTTAAAGGCTGTTATGGTTACGGAGTCAAGTAGCTTAGGAAAACAGTGTCGATAAATTTAGGTGTAAAGCCAAAATTGTGTACAGTTTTTCATTTTTTTTCCTCAATCCCCAGGCAGTCCTTTTGTGTGTGAATGCATATTAATGTCCTCTCAAATCTCAGGAAGGCTGTCAGGCTGTGTTTTGGAAGGGATGGCTGCCCACTTCTCAAATAAGCAAGGGCAGAAGTGACCCGTGAGTCATGGATAGGGCAAGGATCTTTTCTGCACACAGCTGCTGACAGGTAAGGACCAGACACACATTATCCCAAATGTACAGAATCTTATTGCATTCCCAGCTTTGGTGGTTTAAAAAAACCCCATCTGGACGTTAAACCAGTCACTCAGTTTGTGCCTACCAGGGATGTGTTACGTCAGTCGGACGCACCATTAAACTTTACAGCTCTTTGACAGTGCTGTAGGTGTGATGAGTAAGGGATGACAAAGGCTTTAGTCCAATTGTGAAATTCAGCTATTGGATTTATTTATAGCACCTAGCTGAGACACAGAACCTAACTTTTTTCACTAACATGAAGTTTTTCAGTTAATGAATTTACTTACGGTAGGAGCCAGTAAAAAATCTGCCACCGACAAAATGCATTTCTTCACTTTCAGCTTGGGATCGTTGGGCCCGGTTTCCAGACTTTTCTGTGTCCCCAAAATTTTGTTACTGATATGTCTATATCTGGGTACGTAAAATGTCTAAAGAAGGAAATGGTTAAAGCTAGTTCAGAAAATAAAGTCAGAGGACGGTGGTGGCAAGGGAGGTGAAGGGTATAGGGGCTGAAATCATAACAGGTCTTCCTTTGTCCTGGTATTTTCTCATCAGGATTAACCCCAAAAACTCCCATGCAACCAGCTTGATTCTCATTAAGTGTGGGGGACAGTGAGACCCAGGGAGATGTGCTCTGTCTGAAAATACTGAAGGACAAACTGAGAGTAAAAAGCACCAGTGCCTTCACAATACTTCACCAGCCTGAAGTTTAATCCTTTGACATCTGTAAGGTGGTTTAAAACTCCCCTTTATGGTGATTGACTGCACCCTGCAGATGGCACCACAGGAATTTACTGTACTGAAACACAACACCTTAATGAAGCAAAAAAAAAAAAAAGCCCCTTTCCTTCTAATGCAAGCAACTTTATCTGGTTTTCCATTCAACCAAGTAACGTGATGATTCAGAGATAAGACCCATGTGGTTGCTAAGTTGCCATGATGGATTTTACTAAGGGGAAAATCACGTCAAGTTTATGTCAGCTTGATGGCAGCTGCTCTTTGGAAATACATCTTAATTATGGGTAAAAATACTAAGCCATAACTTGTACACTTGTTGCAAAAACCTCGGGGTTTTTTCAGGGCCATAACTCTAAGCATTAGTTCTTCACTGAGGTTAGCATTTATTTATAGGTTGGATACCGTAAGGAGGTAGCCCAGGAAATGGTACTTGATAATGGTGGTTGTTAGATATCTGTGTTAGTGACTCCCATACTCATCTGTATTTAATTACAGAATTACTGCCATAATGCCCTGAGTTATGTCTGAGGACAAAAGACAGCTCTGTTTGTGAGACCATCATATGGCACCACTTAGAACATCTTAAAAATCAGTAGTGACCTTGGGGATGAAGTTTTTCAGCCCAATATTGACTTTCTCTGCCTATACAGAGTTTGGTAAATTCAAGATAAGCCTTTCAAAAAATTACTTACAGATGGAAGAAAACAATTTGAATCATAAGCCTCGACAAATTTTGGGGGGGCCCTGGGCAACTAGAAATGGCTGCATTTAAAAATGTTAAAATCATGTTTTTTAGGAGCTCTTCATTTATACCAAATTGAAAAATATAGATGAGAAATAAAGAAGCTGTGTTGGAACTCCTGAGCCTGCAAGTGTGTGTTCACGTGTGCCACTACACTCGAGTGTTCCCGTTTGCTGACTTATGAAGTGAAGGTGATCATACACATAAGAGTTTTCAGAATCAAAGCCAGCACCTGGGGAAAAAAAAAATGAGTTTTCATGTTAGTAAACACTTCAGTGTAGGCTTCAAAAATATTGAGCTCACTGGAACTGCAATAGGTGTTTTAGTCACTACCCTGAATTGAGACTATATTCCTTTTTGAGGCTGAAATTAAAAATGCTTTTGACCAGATGACAAAACTCTGATGAATATGCTTGTTTCTCTACCCCTCTTGTATAATAGCAGTAATTTGGGGAGTAAATTATAACGAAAATACAGTGTGGTTCTGATGGTGGGGCTTTACCTTTATTCCAGTATTAAAAAGTAAGATTATTTAATAGTAATGATTATTAAGGTGCATAATATTGTGACACTGACTGTACCAAAGTGGGTGTTTTGGAAAGGAAAGATGAACACAAGAAAGGCTGAAGTGTAGGTGATTCCCGTGATGTCTGAGTGTCTATTGATTATACACTCCTGACAATTAATTAATTGCTGACATATCGGATCATCACTTGCTAGTGAGTGGATCTGCACACAGGGCATACAGACACAATATTGATAAACAGTGAATAACTTGCCCAGATTGTGCTGGAAATCTGTGGCAGGGCAGAGAATCGGGATGGGGTCTCTCCAGTCCACCACACTGAGCACAAAGTTTTTATTCCTGTCGCAGCGGACGGGTCTAATAACCATCACAACGCAGTGATTATGCAAATCATTGTGCCCTGATTGAGTAATAAAAGCTACCAACCATCCGGAGTTAAGAGGTTTGTGTATTGTGTGATTACCGAGAAATAAAATCAGAGGGATTATGCAAATCACCCCCTTCAGCCAAGCAGACTGAAAGAGGCAAGGGGAAAAATGTCTATTTGTGCATCAATAACTACACCGGGATAACTCTGTAACTACAATACTGGGATAATTGTAACACGGATAACTATATAACTATAATAACTATAGCAGGGATACAGTATCCCTGAGCTCCAGTTGTTATTTTGTTATTTGAATGTGAAACAGCCCAGAAGCCCTCATCAATCCCGTATAAAAGGTAATTGTTTTCTTTGGGATTCTGCTTTGGATTCTGCAGCATTACGTGTTGGGCAAACAGCATTTGGGATCTGGGCTGACTTCTTGCTAGAACCCTTAGCCAGGATAGAAGGAAAACCAATGTATTGAGAAAACACACGGGAAAAAGCCCGCTGTCCTTAAGACTATATACAAGTATAAACTCATGTTTTTTTGCATATGCAGTGTTTATGGTTTTTTATTAATTCTGCTAGTATTAGGTTGCTGATGACGGATGGCCACAAGGGCTGCCCCACGCCAGGTGACATCTCTCTGCCAGCTCCCGCCACCGGGAGACGCCACGTTACCACGTTACCGACGGAGGAGGATGAGGATGAGCCTTACTCCCGCTCCGAATCCAAAGGCCACTTGCTACACGGCGAGCGGCGCTTCCCATGCCACAGCCTACACTTTGAGGTCCATGGGGCTCCGAGAGATCCACGGACCTGAGAAATCCACGGGGCTCCAAAGGACCCATGGACCTGACAAAACCACGGGGCTCTGAGGGATCCGTGGACCCGAGGGATCCACAGGGCTCCAAGGGCTCCATGGACACGAGGGATCCATGGACCCAATGAACCCAAGAGGCTCTGACGGATCAATGGACCCAAGGGATCCAAAGGTCTCTGAACAACCAACGGACCCGAGGGGTCCACGGGGTTCCAAGGGATCCGTGGATCGAGGGGATTCACGGATCCGATGGACCCACGGGGCTCTGATGGAACCACAGAGCTCCGAGGGATCCATGAACCCGAGGGATCCATGGAACCGATGGACCCAAGGAGCTCCGAGGGACCCACGGGGTTCTGAGGGATCCACGGACTCGAGGGCTCCACGGAGCTCCAAAGGATCCATGGGCGTGAGGGATCCACGGATCCAATGGACCAAAGGGGCTCCACGGGACCCACGGGGTTCCGAGAGACCAACGGAATGGAGGGATCCACAGGCATCCAAGTGATCCGTTGACCAGAGTGATTCATAGATCCAATGGACCCAAGAGGCTCCAAGGAATCCCAGAGGCACCGAGGGGTCCACGGGACTCGGCGAGATCCACGGACTCGAAGGATCCTCGGTGTTCCGGCGGACCCGAGGGGCTCCGAGGGGTTCAGGGTCCCGGGGAATCCGCGGGCGAGCCCAGAGTCGGACGCGGCTCCCGGGCGCCGGAGGCCACGCCCCTCTCAGGCCCCGCCCCCGACAGACCCCACCCCTGAGACGGTTTTGGCGGGAGGTCACGCNGGCGCCGCTCCCCACTCTGCTCCCGGTCTCGGTCTCGGTGCCGGTCCCGCCCCGCTCCGCCCCGCCGGGCCATGGCGTTCACGCTCTACTCGCTGCTGCAGGCCTCGCTCCTCATCGTCAACGCCGTGGCCGTGCTGCATGAGGAGCGCTTCCTC
>VYXC01013309.1:51751-67556 GCA_013397175.1 Platysteira castanea
ACCCTTGAGCCGTTCAGAGAATTTTTTGTTTGTTTTGGTGCACTTAAAAAACAAACAGCACCCGATTTCCACAGACAGAGCCCTTGGGAAAAAACACAGTCCCATCAATTACGTATTTTTCTTTTAAACGCTGCCTTTTTTTCCCCCATCTAGAGGGGCCCATTTCATTCTGTGAGTGGCGTTGTGGGTCACCCCAGGCTTGGCACCAGCGAGGTGCTTTTGGAGGTGCTGGGTGTTGTCCCTGTGTCCTGCTCAGCAGCGCGGGTCCCCGTTGCCTGTCCCAGGGCGCGATGTCGGCGCGGCGCACGCTCAAGGCCGTGCTGGTGGATCTCAATGGCACCCTCCACATCGAGGACTCGGCCGTGCCGGGCGCCCAGGAAGCCCTCAAAAGGCAAGTTTCCCTCGTTTTTAGGTTTCCTCTGGGAGGTTGTGTCGGTGCTGTTTGCACAAAGGGGTGGGTGAGTGGGAGCAAACACGTGGCCAAATCCTTTAACCTGTGTTAAAGCCAGGAGAACTCAGCAAAGGGTGGAGATATTGGTGTCACCTGAGCTCCTGCTGCTTTCCTCAGTGCCTCCTTCTGTGTTTTCTAAGCCTTTTCTAGACATAAAACTCCCAATATTCGAGGTGTCTCCACTGATTCACATGTGAGGCACCCCTAACTGAAGTTGAGTTTGGGTGAGTTACCACAAAATCAGTTCAGCTGAGCTGGTCCTCGAGGCTTTGTTTAACTACAGGAACCTGATCGTCTGTCAGAGCTTTTAGATCTGTGATGAGATTAAGTGGGATAACAGAAAAGCTTGATCTAGTGGGCAAGGCAACCTCTCATTTCATTCAGACAAAGCTTTTCTTGGTTATTACTGATTTTAAAGTTACTTTCTGCTAGGTAAACAACCTCATTTTTTTTGTTTGAGAAGCATTTGATAATACAGCCCATCTTTTGTGGGAATTTCAACACATTAATGAACAGGGCAGTTAACTCTTTCTCATGTGGTGAAAGGGTGCCTAAAGAGACCAAGGCACAGCAAAATGATTTATTCCAACCAAGTCAGTGGTGAAATAGGACACACAACCCCAGGAATGTTTGTAGTGTTTTCCTGGAGAAGACATCTTGCAATGGAAAGATCCCAAAGTGATGGAAAATACTGTGGTGTGAATGAAGGAGGACACCTGAAGATTCTGGGACACTAAAGATTAATCAAGATACAGGAGCAGAACTGAGCTCTCTGCTGGAGCTGTAAGGGCTGCTAAGGGTTTTATACAGCTGTTGCTCGGAGGAAAAGTTCACAGAAAGATGAGGAAGCTGCATTTTCCACAGGTAATGCTGTGGAAAAATTGCAGGGCAGTAAAAACTGCTAAAACATTGGGTGCTCATTCATTGCCCTTCCATTTGCTGCACTGTGTTTCCTGCTGCAGGGAGAACCTGTGCCAGGTGAGAGTCAATATTCTTGAAAATCCATATAATATCTATGTGCTGTCACAGGTGCAGAGAGCAGCCAGGCCTTTTTGCTCAGAGGTTTGAAAAAAATCATTATCCCATGCTCTTTTCTGCCAATCCATGTCCCTATCCTTCCCGAAGAGGAGCTGGAAGGGTTGGCATAGGAACAAATGGAGAGATGCTTGTTTTAAGCTTACTACATTCATAGTTCCCTATTGAGGTCCACAGGGAAAAATAATAATTTTTATTTTATTATCAACCAGGGAACTTTTTTACGAGCTCATACCTGTTAAGGGTCAGTGTAAAACAAGAGATGAACAGGAGAAGGAAGTGGCAGGTGCAAGCAAGTCTCCAACTTTATTCTTATGTTCTCCACACAGTCCTGATGCCAGTGTTTGTTCCTATAGCAACAGAGAAAGTGATGGTGGGGGAATAATTAGAGGGAATGCTGTTGAAACTGTCACTTAAAATTATTTGATTGTTTGGTAGCATTTTCTGTCAGCACAGGGCAATAATGTGGTTTTATGTGATTCTGGTGTTCCTCAGGAAAGGGGGAAATGGCTGCAGGAGCTGACATAAAACCACCACCAAGGTAACACAGGCTCCTGGAGCATCCTAAACGAGCCACAGCTGCTGGGAAATTCACCCAGCAGTGGAGTTCAATATATTAATTCAGCAACAAGCTTCTTTTGTTTGCTTATTTTGATCCAGAAGGTGGGACTGGCTTATTTATTGTGTAGTTTGAATAAAAACGCTTTTCAATTTAGTTGTCGTAGGTATGCGTGCTGCTACTGTGAAGAGGGAGTTGGAATCACTGTTTTCCTCAGGAATTTTCATGGTAGATGGGGGAGAGGAGGGCAGGATGACTTGTCTTGGTCTGGCAGGCGTAATTCTTGCTCTCTGTTCCACATCACAGAAGTTTTTGTGTGGCACCAGCGTTTTGCGTGGTCACCTGCAGCCTTTAGGTCAGTGTTTAGCCCCGAAGAGAAGCACAGATGGGAGGACAGGAGGAGCCTGTGTCCAGTGTCCCCCTCTGTCCCCCCCAGGCTGCGCAGTGCCCCGGTGACCGTCCGGTTTGTGACCAACACCACCAAGGAGAGCAAGAGGGACCTGCTGGAGAGGCTGACGGGGCTGGGGTTCGACATCGCGGAGCACGAGATCTTCACCTCCCTGACAGCAGCCAGGAACCTCCTGGAGCAGCAGCAGGTGCGGCCCCTGCTCCTGGTGGACGATAAGGCCCTGCCTGATTTCACAGGTGAGGTGCTCAGGAAACAGCTAATTAGTGAACAACAGCTAATGAGCAGCTGAGGAAACGTTGTGCTCTCGGTCGTCTGTAGACCACCAGCCACGGTGGAGTCTGAAGTGCAGGATTTTGCAGGGTCATAAAGGTCCTTGCTTCATTTTAAATCAAACATCAAACAGCCTGAAGTTATATCTTCTTGAGGAGCAGTGGAGATGGCAGCCAAGGCCTTCAAATAGTCATCAATTCAGGTAAAACTCAATACTTTCCATTAATTTCCAATGTTAAAAAATGAAGTGATAGTTATCACCAGGTCACTGGAGATTTATTGGATCTACCAGTGCTGATTTTTTTTTTTTTTATAGCAGAGATGCATCAATTTGTGCAATATCTGATTTCCAACAGAAGTTTTACTCATAAAGAGCTGAAAAACCAGTGTGTAGGCACACACAGCAGGTTGTTTCTCTCTTGATAGATTATTATTAAATGCTAAATCTCCAGGCACTTATTGTTGCTTATATTATATTGAACATTTAGGTTTCACCCCAGGTACTTGGATACCTTCACTGGTGACAGAAGGTTCATCATCACCCTGACTCCTCTAAACTGTCATCCCTAAAGACCTGGTTAAAACCTGCTTTGCTTTCAGATGCTCCCATTTCCCTCCTTCAGCAATTAAGGGAGTAGAAGATGATGTGCTCTCACTTGGACATTAAGAGTAGCAAAGATACCCATGTTCTTAACATACTCAGAGTTGAAAACTGTATATTGTATACTCAAAATTTTTTGTTTAAAATCAAAACTAAAAGACTAAAGATAGACATACTAAAGAAAGTATGGATGTCTTGCCACTGGTCCCTGCCCCTTCCCCTACAAACTGAAATCTTCTGTCCCTATAATTTAAGTAGGTTCTAATCTTGCCAGGATCTGGGAATTTCCTGTTAAATTTTGGAGTCGTAGTCTGGTCAGAAATCTTCAGAGAGGTCAGTATTCAGGAGAAAAGCCTCTGTGAGAGCAGTGAAACCTGGTAATCTGTTCTACCTAACATCCTATTCAGAGAAATGTGCCCCCGGCCATAATCTGTATTTGTGCTCCCAGGAAGGCGTTCCTGGGTGAGAAACAGCAGAGGCAGCAGCTCATTCACTGAGAGCATTTCATCCAGCTCAGTCTCCATGGTTTTGGGATCTTTCCATCAGTTTTGCAAGAGTTGATGCTTATTTGTAAAAGATGGCACAGACAGAGGTGTCGTGGGGGCACATTGGTGCATTATCTATGTTGCTTGGGTCTGGAGTGGGTTGTTTGGTTTGTTTTTGCTACAAGGGGCTTGGCTCACATCTCCTCAGTGCTGCTCTTGGAACATTTAAGTGCAGTGGAGAGTGCTTTAAATTCCTGCTGGTGGCTGCTATTGAGCTGCTCTTGGCTAATCTCAATTAAAGTTGGTCACGGATGGATGAATGGAATCCTTTCCTGGTTAAAGGACTCAAATGCTTCTGGCTGGTGTCACAAATCCACCATGGCATTTTTAAGTGGATGTTTTGCTGGCTGAGCCAACTGAGGGACGTGCAGCAGGAGACCTCAGCCGGCAGAGCCAGCCAGGAGCTCTGGTTGTGGCAGTGAAGGTGCAGAGGGTGTGTTTGAAGGTGGAACAAAATCCCCAGCGAGTGCAGGATGCCGCTGATTACGTGTCATTAATAAACCCCTCCTGTTGGTGCTACTCTGCTTCCACTGCTGGTTCTGTCCAGGGGTGGGACTGCAGTGGAGCTGTTCCCAAGGGCACTAATCCACACTGAAAAAAGACCTTCCAGGAAAGCCCAAATTAATCTAGGGCAACAACTTCTGGGCCATGCTGCAATATCATCTTTATTGTTGGAATCAGACTGATGCATGGAACAGCAGTCAGCAGAGTTTCCTGTGACTAGGGGGAATAGAAAAGCTGGGTGGGATTCACTTGAATTCCTGCTCTACTGTCTTACAAAGCACATAAATATATGTGGAGAAGGATTCTTGGACGGGAAGCAGTCATTCAATGAAAAGAGGGATTTTTGTGTCCTATTGCATTTCAATGGGAGCAGTGACAGAATCATCTCACAGTTACTCTTAAGACTGTCCAGCTCCAGAGCCATGTTCACCCTGGAGGATGGAACAGTCTGGATAGACCAGCAACTTCTCCATAGATGCTTTCTTCATCTATAAAAGACATAAAAGCAGTCTCTCTGATAACATCTGTGTCGGAAAATGCTCGTTTTTACTTAAAAGTGATTAAATGTACCTTGCTGATTGTGTGCTGCTAAGTGTGAATTAAATCCTGTTTGCTCAGAGTGTTATTCTGGTTTCCCAGGGATTGGCACGGATAACCCCAACGCAGTGGTGGTGGGACTGGCTCCTGAGCACTTCCACTATGAGATGATGAACAGAGCCTTTCGGTAAGGCAGCCCCTGGGAGAGGAGGTTGAGTGGGGGATGGCTCGTGCTGGGTTCTCTTCTCTTTCTGGGAAGGAAAGGGTGGTAGGAATATCACACATTATGCAGTGTCTGAGGGAGCCACTAATTTTGATTGGACTTGGGTTCTTCACCATGAACTTCAGGCAGTCCAGACCTTGTTTTTACAGCTTTCAGTCTAAGTAAACTGCAGAAGTACAGTCACAGCTGTCACTGAGGGGAAAAACTTAGCAATGCATCAAGGGGAAATACACAAAAACAGGGATGTGGGGAACCATTCTCAAAATCACAGAATTATTTGGGTTGGAAAAGACCTCCAAGCCCATGGAGTCCAAGCTGTGCCCGATGTCCACCTTGTCCCCAGCCCAGAGCACTGAGTGCCACGTCCAGTCCTTCCTTGGACACCTCCAGGGATGGGGACTCCACCATCTCCCTGGGCAGCCCCTTCCAATGCCTGACCACCCATTCCATGGAGAAATTCTTCCTCATGTCCAACCTGAACCTGCCCTGGCACAGGTTGAGGCCATTTCCTCTTCTCCGAGAGGAGAGAGATTCTATGTTCAAAGCCCAGCCTTCCGAGCCTGAGTGCTATAGGGAAGGAAATCCAGTATTTAGGGTGGATTTTTCCTTACCTACCTAATGCAGGATGTCCAGTAATATCTTCTGAAGCATCTCCTGTTCAGGAGTTGCCAGCACAACCTGTTGGACCAGGTGAACTATGGAGCTGATCTTGAGTGTGTTATTTCTAAAGCTTTCTTTGTCTCTAGACTAAGGGGTAAATCAGATAAATTCCATCTGTGACCATCCCTGAGCCAGGCTGCAGCAGTGTAGGCAGAGCCATGTGTCCTTCTCTCTGGTTCTGGCTTGACTCCACACTCTTGATTTTAACTTGAAGGGCCTTCAGTTTGAAGACACTGGGTGTGAGCCTGTTGCTGACTGTAGCCCTGGTGATGCGTGTGATGAGCCCTTGCCCCCCTTTGCTCACAGGATGGTGGCTACCACACAGTTTTGCACCTTGAAATCTGGTGAAAACCCTGACATCAAACACCTTAATCTGTCTTTGTACCCCTAACATTTGAAGAGGGAGTATCAATTACTGCCCACCGGTGTCTCAGGGAGGTTTCTCGGAGTAGGAGGCCAATGCTGCCCTCATCTGCTGCCAATTCTATGTCACAGCAACAGGAATTGACCCAAACCGTGTCTGCCTCGTTAGTGCACCTTGCCAAAGGCATTGATTTTGGAGTTTTACTTTGGGTCATGAGTGGCTTCCTAATTTCACAACTGCATGTGCTTAACCTATTGAGTATCCCAATGCTTGCATCATTTTATTGATTGGTATTTCTGTCCTGAATATATTAGTTGTTGAATAATATCCATTGTTTGCTCCTGGCTGAAGACCAGGACTCTTAAAAAAACCCAGGATGGGCTCTGTCTGACCTGTAACACCTCACTGATTTGTTCTGGGTGTTTCCCCCAGTCCTCTGTCAGGGATAAACTTTTGCTGGTGTCAGTTCTGTTAGGCCTGATGGAAGTACTGACCACTGGCACATCATCTTCTTGTCAAGCCTCACCCTGTTCCTTCTCCTTTACTGCTGAGATCATTAAGTCACTTGGGATTTGCCTTGAAAATGGAATTGCATGAGGATTGCAGAACTCTGAGGTGAATCTGATTAAATGCAGGTATCCGCTGTGCAGGTTCCTGTGTCTGTGCTGGCGATCTGGGCTCTGGAGGGATAAGGGATGCACTTTACAGCATTTTTTACCCAATAGTGCTTAAAATAGGACAGTTGAACTGTGCCCTAGGAGTGCCTCTTCCTCTGCAATGACTGTGAGGAGCCCAGGCTGACTAATTACCTGGCAGGCAGCTATTCCATTGACACCCAACATTAACCTGGGTAAATCTAACCCAACATGAGTCCCAAAACGAGATACACAGAGTCTGGCCGTTCTCCAGGCACCACTTGAAATGACTGAGACTAAATTTCTCTCTTTGTATATGTGGGATTTTGATGCCACGTTTAAGAGAATTCTCTCAGGTGAGATCTCTCCTGCAAACTGCTGAACATAGTGGTTGTGGTGATGCTGTCAAATTAAATTTTTCTGTGTCCTAGAGGCATCCTCCCATCGTGAACGTGTCTGGCTGCTCACAGAGGCACAACCCAGCTCTCTTCTTGTTCAGCTTGCTTTGGAATGCATTGGTTCAATAGGAGTGTTGTGTGATAATTAAGTGAAATGAAATATCATTTATGTCCTTCTCAGAGCTTCCAGGCTGCTCTGCAGACATCCTCCAAGGAGAATCCAGCTCACCTCAGCCAGCCTCTTACAACAGTGGCAAAACAAGACTTTGTTTGTTTTCTTAAAGGCTTCTTTTAATTTTTCTAACTGGGGTTAAGGGGAAAATGAATCCTCCTTTCTGCCCTGAGGATAACAGCCAGTGTTTTACACTGTTGTGATAAAGATTGGAATGACCTGCATTACCTCAAGAAGGTGTAAAATATAAGGGAGAATGTTTGGCAGTCCAGATGCTGTCTGGAGGGCTCTTGTTGCACTGAACCTTGGGAGGGGAGGACTGTAATAAGATTGCTGTGCTTGGTGGACCAGGAGCGTTCCTCTAGTGCAGCACCGACACAGCTTCCCTTTGCTGCAGGACAGGGGGATGCTGTGTCTGCTGTAAGGAGAATCTGCAGGGCACGTAACAGAAATGTGAGAATCAGAGATGAGGTGCAGGTTCTGGGGAAGTGAACCAGCTCAAACTCCCACAGTTAACTGGGGAATTCAGAGGGACGTGAATGCGTAAAATTGCTTTGTGGGCTTTTTTCTGTAACTCTTTACTGTAAGTCCTTCAATGCTAAAATACAAAATTAAGGTCAAGTGATTCATCCTGAACCTGTAAGAAATTGTTCCCTGTGAGGGTGGGGAGGCCCTGGCACAGTTGCCCAGAGCAGCTGTGGCTGCCCCATCCCTGGAAGTGTTCAAGGCCAGGTTGGACGGGGCTTGGAGCAGCCTGGGGTAGTGGAAGGTGTCCCTGCCCATGGCAGGGGGTGGCACTGGATGAGCTTTAAGGTCCCTTCCCACCCAAACCATTCTGGGATTCTGTGAGGCCTCCAGCTGTAAATATAATTTCTTTAACATAATTTTTGTACTCTCTTCTTCATTCATTCTTTAGGTTGATTTTGGATGGGGCTCCTCTCATAGCGATCCATAAAGCCAGGTATTTCAAGAAGAAGGATGGCCTGTGTCTGGGACCTGGACCTTTTGTGACAGGGCTGGAGTACGCGACGGACACCAAAGCCACCGTGGTGGGGAAGCCAGAGAAGACCTTCTTCCTGGAGGCTCTGCGGGGCACTGACTGTGCCCCCGAGGAGGCCGTCATGATCGGAGATGTACGTGGGCACAAAACCCTCCTCACCTGCCTGGCGGTGTAGTGCTGCCCTGCGTGGTGTGCAGGGCCTGCAAAGGGGCGTTCCAAAGGATGGGACTGTCCTTTCTAGGGAGAAAACAGAGCTGGGAAAGGGGCTGGAGCACCAGGAGCGGGTGAGGGAGCTGGGAAAGGGGCTCAGGCTGGAGAAAAGGAGGCTCAGGGGGGCCCTGGTGGCTCTGCACAAGTCCCTGACAGGAGGGGGCAGCCGGGGGGAGGTCGGGCTCTGCTGCCAGGGAACAGGGACAGGAGGAGAGGGAACGGCCTCAGGCTGGGCCAGGGGAAGTTTAGATGGGATATTAGAGAAAAATGCTTCATGAAGTAGGATTTTGAACACTGGCACAGCTGCCCAGGGCAGTGTTGGCGTCCCCATCCCTGCAGGTATTTAAAAGCTGTGTGGATGTGGCACTTGGGTTATTGGTGGCCTTGGCAGTGCTGGGGGAATGGTTGGCCTCCATGATCTTAGAGGGGTTTTCCAACCTAAATTATTCCATGGAAGTTCACAGGATTTAGTGTGTAATCCGTGGGCTTTTCTCTCTTCAGTCGCTATGTGATCAGGCAGAGAGCACATAGAAAACCACTCCTGGGGCAGTGTGACTGACAGGTAGCTGGAAGGTCTGACTCTGTGTTGCTGCTTTTAAGTGATGTGCAAAGCAGGAACGGTGATGGAAGTGTCTGTGCCCACTAACCCACTGCTCTCCTGCTGTGTCCCAGGACTGCAGGGATGATGTTGGTGGTGCCCAGCAGGCAGGCATGCGTGGGATTTTGGTAAGGACGGGTAAGTGCTTGAAGGATCGGTCGTTTCAGGAGACAGTGGTGCCTTCAGTGATCCCACCCTGTCCCCAAAGTGATGGTACTCCTTGAGCCCTGGGGCCAGCCCTGGTGCTGGGTGACAGCCCTCCTTCCACATCCCTGCTGGGGTGATGCAGAGGCAGCCTGTCAAGCAGGACATTGTGACAGCAGGGCTAGAGCACAGCACAGACCCCCAGCTGATGGCAGGGTCACCAAACTCATAGCTGGGGACAGTTGCTCCTGTAGGTGTGGATTTTTGCTCCGACTGAAAAATCCTGATCAGTAATCACAGAACAGAGAGAAAGAACTGTCACACCTTAGATTGCCAAAATAAGTCACAGCAATGTAACCTCCGATGGTGCAGGAGCTCTGGTGACATTCCTCAGTAATTGCACTGGTCATATAAATGTCATTTTGGTTGGCATAGAAGTGGAACCTGGAGGGATTGGCAGGTATTGTTGGTGTTACTGATGGCCCCATGGACTGGGTAAGGTCTCTTTGAGGTGGCAGCTGCTCATGACACACAGTGTAATATGTTGAAAATGAAGGAAAGTAATCCTGCTCTTCCTCAGAATAGTCTTTGGAGAGGCACTCTTCACCAGGAACTGTAGTGATAGAACAGGGAGTATTTGGTTCAAAATCAAAGATGGGAAGTTCAGGTTAGAGATTTTAGGAAGAAATTCTTTCTATGAGGGTGGGGAGGCCCTGGCACAGTGTGCCCAGAGCAGCTGTGGCTGCCCCTGGATCCCTGGCAGCGTCCAAGGCCAGGCTGGACAGGGCTTGGAGCAACCTGGGACAGTGGAAGGTGTCCCTGCCCTTCCCTGTGGCAGGGGGTGGGACTGGATGAGCTTTAGGGTCTCTTCCAACCCAAACCATTCTGGGATTCTATGATTCTATAAAAACAAAAATAACATTATTATCTTAAGAACCTACAACGTGGACATTTGCCAGTACAGCAGAGTGAACCAGTGCAAATAACACTAGTTTTGATCCAGAGCTGCCCCTGGGAGACTCTCCAGTAGGGCTGTGGCCTGTGTCTGGGACCTTTTGGTTTTGTTTAGGGAAGCCTTGGGGGATGTTTGTTGCAGGAGAACCCCAGATGGGCATTTTCATGGTTGGTACTGCTGTGACAAGGCTGTAAATTTTCAGCGAGGAAGAAAAAGGGTTCTCAGAGGAGCTTGGTAAGGGATCTTTGTGTTAATCTGTTACAGGTAAATATCGTCCAGCAGATGAAGACAAAATCAGCCCAGCTCCCTACTTAACCTGTGAGAATTTCCCAGAGGCAGTGGAACATATCCTGAAGCAGATGCTGTGAGAAAGGGAACAGCTAGCTTGAAGAAACATCTGTTCCAAACCATTTCCTTCATTCTTGCTTCAAAAATTAAGGTCCCAAGGTCAATGCATGTGTGGCATCCATCAGAAACCTGCCTGGGCTGTGAAGGGCAGGGGATCCGTGTGGGCCTGGCACAGTCACACACACAGTGTGGCAGTGTTTGTCTTATTTTCACTTTTCAAAGAGTACCTGATGAAAAGCCCCATCTGGAAAGTGTCACCTTCTGCAGAATCAGTTAAACTGAAAACATGCACTGAAAACACTCAAGTAAATAAAGCTCAAACACCAAGAGAGCCTCAGTGGGCCTGTGGTGATTTCACTGAGAACGTCTCTGCTCTGCTCTGACTTAGAGATTATGCACATTTAGAAGTGACTCTTAAATGAAAATACCACCATTGCTTAATAATAACTACTGTGGCTGTCTTTCATTAGAGCAGATCCTGTTATTTGCTTTTCAAATTTTACATAAAATTAAAAACTGTCAGCATTTTACAGATGTTTTAATTAGATGCTGTTATTAAAAAGAATGATACAGAAACAGAACTCTGGTATTAAATGCCTTAGAGACTGTGACTTTTTAAAATTAGGCTTCAGCAGGGTCCTATTAATGCTACAGTTGCGAAATTTCACTGTTGTTGGGGATTTTTTTGTTTCTTTTTAATGTTATGGAAAAAATCCTTCACAAGCCATGGGGACAGATTCCAGTTTTTACAGTTGGTTAGCAGAGCTGTAAAATGAAATTTAATTCTGTAGCGTGCAATGCTTTTCCTCTGCACTACATCCCCCAATATGAACCAACTTCGTAATGATGGTAAATGGCTTTTCTGGTCCATTTGCAAACTGTAATAATCAAAGTCCTTTACAGTTGTTTTACAGTGCTCCTGTGTGTTAAATTATTAGGTTGTAATTATGCATTACTGGAGTATTAAACTTATTGAAAATACAGTTTTGTGTTAATGAGCCATGCTCGTTCTTGTTAAACAAAACCATGGTGATGAATGCATTTCCTCGCATGTGACAGTGTCTCTCTGCAGCCTCACTTGGTGCGTGGTTACTATGTTCAGATTCAGTCTCTGTCAGGGACAGAATGGGTGGATGAAGGAGATTTTGCAGTAGAAACACAAGAATGAATCACAGAATCATTTAGGCTGGAAAAGTTGTCTAAAATCATGGAGTCCAGCCGTTCCCCCAGCACCACCAAGCCCGCCACTACCCCATATCCCCAGGTGCCACATCCACATGGCTTTTAAATCCCTCCAGGGATGGGGATACCACCACTGCCCTGGGCAGCTGTGCCAGGGCTGGACAGTCTTTTCCAGGAAGAAATAATTCCAAATATCCAAGCTGAACCTCCCCTGGTGCAACTTGAGGTTGCTTCCTCTCATCATGTCACTTTCTGCCTGGGAGAAGAGACCTCTGAGGAACAGAAGCCATCTTTAGATAGTGTCTCTGGGCCCTTTGCACTGTCAGCTTCACTTTTGCATAAATTCACACATCTTGATTTTTGCACCAGCAGTTCTGAACCTGCTGGTTTGTGCTTGGAAGGATGTAAGGGAAGTCTGTGGCCTCGGGTCAGAGTCAGGTGCAAGAGGTGGGAGATGTATTAGCAAAATCCTGTGAAGACATTTCGCTTGGAGACTTCTAATAATGTGTGACTGATGCTGGAACTGAAAGGGACTGTCAGGGCCCAGGCTCTGCTCTGGGGCCCAGCATTGGCACCAGAGGGATGGGCAGGGGCTGATCCCAGCGAGTTCCACCTGAACATGAGGCACAACTTCTGCTCTGGGCAGTGCCCGAGCCCTGAACAGAGACCAGAGAGGCTGTGGAGTCTCACCACTGGGGGTATTCCAGAGCCACTGGGACACAATCCCATGCCCTGTGCTCTGGGATGGCCCTGCTGGAGCAGGGAGGTGGCACCAGATGTGACCCCCTGTGGTCCCTTCCCTGACCCATTCTGTGATTCTGTTCTATGGCTGGCTGCAAACCAGTGGGATTCTAGTTGCAAACCAATAGTTTCTAGTTAATTACCCTAAATCTGCTGATTTTCTGCAGTTTTTCTCTAATTCCTTTTTTCTCCCACCTTGGCAATACCCCAAACTAACAGGAAAATAACACACTTCAAGGCTTTGAACTCAACTGAAAACAGTGGCAAACCAGCCAAATTTACATGTCCCTGCTAAGATCCTGAATTTCACTGAAAACTCCTGTTTTGTGTTTCATTAAGAAGGGTGCAGGTCTCTGCTGGTAAAGCTGTGCTGACTGTGATGCTCTAGTGAGTGTCAGAAATGAAAAATTACACTAATCGTCCAACTGCTCTTAAACTTTGCTCCAGTTCTACCCAAAACCTGTCAGGAATAAAGACTGAGAAGCAATCAATCTTTTAAGTCTTTATACATAAAATTAAGGCTGGAGGCTTTGTTGCATAGGAGCTGCCACCACATTAATCCCAGGAGGAGCATTTTTTGAATGGTCATTAATAAAGCATAACCACCACCCCTTCACCCACCCTTGCATTTTGAAAGCAAAGATTTCCCTCTGACACTTGTCACTGCATTTTGTTCCTTGAAACGACAGCATTTCCTTCCCCATCACCATTTAATCCGTTGGAGGCCACTTTGGATAGCAAAAGGCTTGGAGGTTTTCGATTTTGGGGTTGGTTTGGGTTTTTTCTGTCAGACTGATTCAAATTCTCTCTGCCAAGCCGTGTACTTCTGGCTTAGATTCTTCGCTGATGGCTTGGTGTGGGTGATCACATCCAGGAAATCGGCTGTTGTGATTGTATCCAGTTGGATCATGGGCAAGTTACTGTTACCTAAAGAGAACAGAATTGAACAAATACTGTTACTATACCAAAAGACACTCTTTTATGTCCCTGCCTAATCCAACACTTCATATAGAAAAACAACAGATTAAATGTAGTGAGATAAATTAAAAATTGTATTTATGCTGAGGGCACAGATAATGACAGCTTTAAAAGAAGCCCCGATTTTTAGAAATTTAGAGGGTTAGAAATTGTACAGTGTAAAACTTTTCCAGGCAGATATCAGAGCTCCACCTGCTGGAGTTAAAATGATCGTTCCCAGAGTTACAGCAAGAGATCAGCATTTCCCAGGCCGGATTCTCTGCTCAGAGCTGAGGTACCTGGCAGAGGATTTTCAAGAGCATCGAAGATTTTCCTCACTGGTCTCATGGCTGCCTCCTTGCACACGAGTCTTATGTCTGAGCCAGAGTATCCATTTGTTTCCTGTGTGGAATCAGAATGATATGTTACAACTCACAAATCAGACTGAAATTAAATTTACAGATACAGAATATACATGGTATATTGTATATGTATTTATAAATATATTTGTGAGGTCTATTGCTGTCTGAAATATACGCTGGTATACACACAGACACACACACACGAATGTAAACACACACCCCTCAAAATGATGTAGCTCATTACTCTCTTGAATGCCTACAATATATTATAGGACCAAGGAAAATACTGGGCATTTTCTTTCTAAATGTCAGTTTTCTATAGGTCAAATAAAACCCAGCCTTCTGAGTCCATCCTCAACTTTAATGAAATAACTGTATTTGCTTATTAACTCTGATGAACTCAGAAATGAGCAGTATTGTCTCTGTGAACACAGGTAAAAAATCTCCACTGAGTAAACTAAAATATTTAGGGACGAGGCCTTGAGCAGCCTGGGCTAATTGAAAGTGTTCTTGCTTACGGCCGGAGGTTGGAACAAGATGATCTTTGAAGTCTCTTGCAACCCAAACCATTCTAGGATTCTGTTTCCAAAGAATTCAGGATGTGACAAAGGGCTAAACAAAGGAAGCCTGGGTATCTGGTGAATCTCTTCACTGTCAGATGCTCTTCTCTGCTGCAGCAGTGGAGCTGTGACAAACCTTCCCTACACAATTAACTGTTCATTACCCTGATGAATTGGAAGTGCTCCCAGCTTGGTGAGAACAGTGATAAAATCTGCTGTTGCTAGAAGTCTCCCTGTATTTAAGGCTGAAAAGCTGGCCCAGCAGAGAGGACCAGGACACACCATTTTGCAGGCAGAGCTGTGTGAAGCCGACCATTTCCACGTGCCTGTGCCACGCTCAGCCCCGTGTCCCACCCGTGCCCCTGTGGCTGGAGCCTCAGGTGAGCTGAAGGGCAGTGCTGTCCCAGCCCTCGCTCAGCGCTGTGGCCCCGGAACAGCTGCAGCACCGCTGTCCCTGCCGCAGGGCCGCCCACCCGGCTCAGCAGGCTGTAGTCCAGATCCGTCCTCAGCTTCACCCCGCCGCTGTCGCTCAGAGGGGGCAGCCAGTGCTGGATCATCACCCGCCGTGCCTCTTCGCTGGGCAGGCCAACCAGAATCCTCTTCTCCAGCCGGCGCAGCATGGCAGAGTCCAGCTCCCTGCAAGCAGAGGAGGAGAAGGAGCGTCTCAGCACGTCTCAGAGTGGAGACGTGGCTTTGACAGCAAGATCCTTTAGCTGTGGCAAAAAACAAAAAGGGGTAATTATCCAGTGTATTCCTGTGCGGAGGTATGCTGGCTTGTGATACCGAGGCTGACAATAACAATCAGAAGTTGCAGTTTCCGTCCCTCACCCTGGTACTCATCTGCAGCATGTCTCATCAGCAACAACCCCTCCCTTTACCCCTCTGCTATTAAGGAGTCACTACAAATTGCCTGTCTGGGGCACTCTCAGGACTAATTAATTGTTACTTAGTAAGGGATGCTTGGTAGGTGTAAAATCCAGACTGAAGGTCTTGGGTATGAGTATTATGGCAGAACAGGACGCCAAACTGAGACTGCTGCAATACAAATTATAAATAATACAGCCACGAAGGACATTATCCTTATAAACAGGATCACGTGAAGGGTGAACAGGCTGGATAAACGTGTCAGTGAGCCAAAACCCATGATTCTGTCAATGTCAACACTGGTTCTGTTTTGTCTAATAAAAGATAAGAAAAAGGTCCTGTACCAATCTTTCTCTACTGGCCCCATTCAGTCACAGACTCCTTATTTCAGTTTAAAATATTATTTAGTCCTCATACCTGCCAAGAAACTCTCATCTAGGGGAAACCCACTTCAAAGCTTCTTGTGCAGGCAGAACAGAAGCCCTAAGCACCATTGCCACCTGTGCTGGCTGAGCATGAGG
>VYXC01013309.1:68061-93458 GCA_013397175.1 Platysteira castanea
GGAACCAGCTGGAGGGTTGTATCTGCAACCTGGGACTGCAGACACACTTAAATAACCCTGCCCCTATCTTCCCAATTCCCTGGGTGAAATATTTTTCCCAGAAAAGTCAACATTAAAGCAACAAATAGAGTTTCTTGTATGAAACTCCCTTTAGTTTACAGGGAGTTCAAAACCAGCTCAAGCTGGATTTGTAGCACAACACCAGAGCTGACTTTTGGTGATTTCTCCTTATATTTTTAAACATCAAATGCTTTCTATGGCATAGCGCATGATAAACAAACCAAAAGATGGGCTCCCAAATCCCCATACAGGTGCCTGCCAGACCTCAGCATGCCTGGCTCTCAGCTCAGCAGGAATAGAAGTGGCCCTCTCCCCAGAAACAATGTCTTGGATTGTGAGGCCTTGTTCCACGTGCGCTGATCCAAGCAATGAACACAAAAATCAGAAAACCAGGAACCCAGAGGACAACAGGAATTCACTCAGATCCACCTCTGTGCTTCTAATCAAAGCCTCAGAAGTAATACCAGAATTTGTTGATCAACAGCTGTCACTATATTGATATTATTATTGATATTTCTAGGCTGTTTCAGATGCTGTCCAATGTTCAGTGCAATGCCTCTCACAGAGGGTCCCATTCAGAACAGACAAAGAGACATGTTAGTCTCCTTTCACCTTTCAAATGTAATTTTCAGCTCAACTTCTTAAAATTGCATTGCTTGGCTGGAAATAATTACTCTGCCTGAGAACACAATTTTCTGTTATTTACCTATATTAATACCCGTATCAACATCATCTGTGCGAAGAAGGCAAAAGTTCTCAGGTTTTAGAGGTGCCCACACAGGTACTCTAAAAAGCCTTTGCACAAGAAGGACAACCACAGCCAGCCTCTGCAAATAGCCTGGAAATCCTCCAAATTATGACACTTTCCATCACTCCATCTCCTTTAGGTCCCCTCACGGTCACAGTTTCATGAGCCTCCTCAGCCATGTTCTGTAATTAAGTCTCCAACAGAACTCTCTCTGCTCTGGCCAGAGAAGCTCTGCCACAGTTGCTCTGTGGCTGCCCCACACCTGAAGAGCTGAAGAGCAGGTTGCTTGAACCACCTGGTCCAGTGAAAGGTGTCCTTGCCCGTGGCAGGAGAGTGGAACAAGATGTGCTCTAAAGTCCCTGCCAACCCAAACCACTCCGTGATTTTGTGATTCTATGATTCTGTTTATCCAGAAGGTTACAGTGACCTGTTGCCTGAAGAGGGAAATACAGAAACAATGTTTGTGTTATCTCAAGTGTTTAGGTTGTTTGCTGAATTGTTTTGTCAGTGATCAAATGCAAGGTTAAGTGACATTAACCAGAGCAGAATACAAAGCACTGAGCCAACCTAAATAGTCTCTGAAACAACAGCCAATGGAAGCACTCAGAGATGCTCACCAAAAGATAAACAAAGCTCTACAGATCCGTAAGATGGGTGACTTTTTGCAATTAACATTAGGAGGCATCACAGAATCACAGAATGGTTTGGGTTGGAAGGTAAGAATCTATCAATCTGCACCAAAACTTCACCCACTCTGAGGGTAAGGATGAGAAGAAAACAGCACTGCAATGAAAACTGAATTAAATGTGCTGATACATTAGGAAACATTCACAACATGATTAAGGATCTCTTTATTTCATCACTAACGAGGCCTTTATTTTATTTAATTACATTCAATCATTTCAACAAGTAATTTGTCAATAGAAACACCTTGCAGATGAGCAGCAGAAAGCAGGGCTGGGCAGCAAGCACAGGCTGAACAGGAAGATCAATAGCTGCAGTGCAGCTTAGGTCAGTCTAAAGAGCTTTGTTTAGGCTTCTTTTCATTCTTCTAAAAGCAGCTTGGTACTAATTTTTTTCCCTGATCAATAAATATCCATGTTAAACAAATCTCTTGAAATCCAGCTTAAAAACAAATGTTTGCAAGAGCAGAGGGCTGTGCTGTGAAGCCACAACTTAGGTAGCAGTAGGTATTTTGAAATTTTGTTAAGAAATATTCCTGTGGAGAAAAGTCTGGGTCTGACAGTGGGGCTGTCACCTAATACTCATAAAAATCATCTGTAAATATATAGTTGGGATCCTAAGAGAGGTTCAAAACCTGCTGACCTCTCTGGAGGCAGATAATCCCAAACTCCTCGAGGCTGGAGAACCCCAGTGATGTGAAAGCTCAGGCTTTCACCAGGCAGGCTTTCCATCCCCCTCAAACACCTTTCCAAGCATTTGCTCAGCCACTTACTAAAGCATTCTCTCTGTGGTAGGCACATTTCTGTCAGACACTGTAGTCAGTACACTCACGGGTTAGGTTTGCTTAAGAAAGAGCAAAATCCAACCTGCCCATAAGAGAGAAAGTCCAAAATGAAGTTCTAAAATCTCAGATACAGAACTTTCAGGAGTGAACACCTCAGCTGCCACCCTGGTCCCAACACAGACTGACAGCTTTGTTTCAGGGCAGGTCCCTTGTCATTGTGCATGAAACTTAAAAAAAGCTGTCATTTTGGATGTTTCAAAGAAGCAATTTTGCAGAAATTAGAACTTCAGCATTACAAAATGATCAAAAATCAAATATGTAAAATACTCAAAACTGAATTCTGTATATTTTACACAACTTCCCAGAAAGCTTACTGATTGTGTAAGGCAGACACAGGGTAACAAAACACATGCAGAAATCTCTCTGCATGGATAATTATCTCACAGAATAATTTAAGAGACCCCAGAAAGGTGCAATGCACTGCTCAGAGCTTCTTCTTCTAAAAGGGCAATGATGCCATAATAACGTAAACATTTATAGTCTATTACTAAAGAAGAGACAAATGTATTATTACTGTATTAATTCTCTTTCAAATGTAACTGTCAGAGAGCAGTTACTTTTTCAGCATTTTCTTACACAATTGGAACATAATTGAATCAAATTCAGCTCAGTTCCTTTTATATACATATTGTAACAAAATGGGGTGGATTTTGCACTGATTTAAATTCATGAGTTTGTCCAAGACATACATCCCCAAACCAACTCATAGATTTTGCTATTATGGCTATAAAAAAAGCCTATGGTGGCTCTGTACTCACACTTTTACAGTAGTGAGTACAGGGTAGGGAGCAGCCTAACTTGTACAGCTAACTTGTATACAAATTTTAGGTGTTCACACAGCCATTCTCTCAGCTAAAAAGCCTGGAAGCCCTGGACGAGGCAAGCTAAGCTTACCTGCCACATGGGACTGATTGAAAATACTACTTTTGAGCCTCAATTCTCAGGCAAAAACTCCACTTCTGCTGTTTAATTCTATCTGCCTGTTCCCTGCACCTTTTTAGCCAGGCCTGCCAAAGAGGGCATCAGCTGACAAGAGGAATAAAACATTACCACAGACTTCGTGAGAGAACATTTGGTGATGTGCACAAATGTGCATTTTTATGTTTAAAATAATATATGCTCTAGGACTTAAGACTTTTTTGTAAGTACCTAAAAGGAAGCAGTTGTGGTTACACACCCAGTGGCATTCAGACTCAGACACTCCCTGCTGATCACAACTCAGAGCCCTCCAGTCACACAGAGGGGCTTTTCCAACATTGTCCCCGTGGCACCTTTGTAAGATTCAGCCAAAAATCACTAATCTTGAAAAACAACCCATGAATGAAGCCTGTGGTTTCATGGGTGCAGAACCCTCCCTGGCTCCCAGCTGGTTTTGGGTGCCCTGTTCTGTGGCTGTCACACTGCAGAGCTGGGCAAGTGTCACCTCACTAAACAAAGCATCTTTAAGTCGAATTTCAAGTTTTGCCACTTGAAATGCTGCTGAACTGCTGCTCACACAAGGTCATTCCTGGGAACACTTCCCACTGGGCTCCAACAAATGACTCCCAGACCATGGAGTGAAGTTCCCTGGAAACAGGACTGCTGTCTTCTCCTTTTCTGACTCCAAGCTTGTGCTCCTCTACATGTGAGAGGGGAATAGACACACTTAGGTCCATGTGCCTTTAGGGACAGGGGTATCCAGAAATATCTCAGTGCTGTGAGAATCAGCAACTCCTCTCCTGAGCATCCACAGCTGTTACACTACAAATGTTACCTCCCTTCGTCATCCTCTCCTGCTTGCCTTGTTCCCAACACACATCCTGCCCAGTTTGAGAACCAATATGATGAAATTCCCCAGTTCCAATCTTAAATTGTTCTCTCTTCTATACTAAATTTTGTTAAAGGAACTGAAGAATTTTGTCCCTCAACTTTTCAAAGTCACATTCAATACCAGTAAAATCCAACATTCCTATTTATGCAGTATCCTTCTAAGCACCAGATGTTTTAAGCACCTTACAGTTGCAGGCTGAAAACCCTTCTTAGCTTAAACATAGTAAATAACTTGCCTATAAAGTCAAATACTCCATTTTAAATATTAGCAGCTGGTATGACCAGCATATGTTGACTTTATTATGGATTATTCTCATGTGACACAAATAGCAAAAACTGAAGAGTTTAAAAGTAAAAGCTCCAAATTAATCTTTAAATGCTTTAACCAAATATCAAGGCTTTTTCTGCAGAAATCTAAATAAAATCTTTATCTGTGCTTAGAAGCTCATGAAAATGTATTCAAAATGTACTCTCTGGATCTCTTACCATGGCAGATTGGAAGCTGCTAAAACAAATACAAGATCATCAGATTGGGCCAAGCCATCCATCTGCACCAGTAATTCTGTTTTCATCCGCCGACTTCCTTCATGTTCACCACTACCAAGATTCAGAGAAATATTATTTGCTAGGTGCATTAAAGTAATCATCTTTATTTATACAGTGTCATTCACAGCAACTGAGCCCTTGTCACAGTTTTGCCCCAGTTCAAAGCATGATTAAGCTCCATTAGCTAACATCTAAGCATTAAAATCAAGCTTTCTAATGATTACTTAAATGGACTCTTTTCAGTGCATTAAAGAGAGAAGAATTCACTGTTACTGGACCCAAAGAAAATATTTATTTTTGTTTTTTTTTTCATGTTAATCTCCATGCAAGACCAGCATTTACTGGAAAAAAGCTAAGGCTCCAACTGATTGATTGATTGATTGATCTATAGCAGGGAATTCTTAAAATGTGATAGTTGCCATTAAATAACTTGTACACCTACCTCTTCAGGGTAGCATTTTTCTGTGAGTGAATGTGAAGTGGCCACAAGAAGATAAACCTACTACTGAATTCAACATTTTGCAAAATGTTCTATTAAAAGAAAACAGAAAAATTTGCCACACTGATATGAATTTAGAAATGGGGCAGAGACCACACAGAAAGGATCTTTCTTCAAGAAAGGAGAACTTAAGCAAAGTGCTAAGAATTCTGGCCCTGATACAGGTAATCTGTTCTGCACAAAACCAGCTGGAACTCTTGGTTCCAGATGTGAAGCTCCTGGAAACTCCTGGATCAAACCCAGGCAAAACATCAGGACCTTAGATGGTAAGGGCTGCAGTTCAGGTTTAATGACTTATTTCTGCAAAGGCATTCAAACATCAATGCCAAGTCAGTATTTAATAAGTACATGTAAAAATAAGTACAACATCTAGGATAAAAATCCTTATTAGAATATATAACCCAGTGATGTTAATGAGAGCTTTTAAATGTACATATGAAGGACAAATTTGGCTCATTATTTGCATCTATTAAGTGAGAATGACTACAAATAGGGCATATTCTATTTATAAGTAGTAAGCATATAATATAAATATACAATGTAATATAAATAAAGTGATCATGTAATTCACTGTATGTAAAATCCACTGTAATGGGTTCCTAATGGTTATAACAATATTTTTATATTTCTCCTGCTTCTTTCCCATCCCAAACCTTCTCAATGTGTTTTTAACTATAAACTGTCTACATCTTGGATGAAAGTAACAACATCCTACCACTCCTGCAACGAGAAGTCCTGACAATGCCACCAAAATCTGTCACTAATGAAAATGCCATTCCACTGTGTGAACTCGCTATTACTCTGCTCTGCCTTTGTTCAAAGTGTCACAAAATAAGTTGCTTCTAACTTATCTCTAACAATTCACCTGTTGTTTCCCCCCAACACTGCCTTTATTTCCATTTCAAATCCCTTTAAAGTACAGCACAACTGGCTGTAAACTCCTGCACCTCCCTCCTTCTTGTTGCCCCTGCAGCCCCTTGCTAATCCTCACACAACCTGTCTTGCCACTCTGCTGTGACTGACACAACCACTACACCTCTGTCTTTTAATCCCCCAAGTGGTCCCACCAGTTACCCAGGAGCAGTGCCTCTTTGACTCATAACTGACTCCAGCTCATCCAAGAAAATTGTGGAAGGAGCGTGGTACCGGGCGAGCTCAAACAACACCTGTTTGGAGAGAAGAGTAAATGTGAAAGAGAAACTAACACAAGGAGGCACCAATGGGCACTGGAGTGGAAGTTAAATTAACAGCATCCACATCCCAAGGGATATCTGCTGGCAAAAGGCTCTGGGTAGGCTGAGGGTCCCTGAAGCCTCTCAGATTCTGAGAGGTTTGTAAAGGAGATATAAAGAACACAGCCTTGTAATCCTGTCTTTATATGTAAATCTTTCTGTCTAAATCCTATCAGAGTACCCTGAGAATAATGGGATAGAAGAAAATGATCCAACAGGGGATTCTGGGAACTCCTAAATTGTTATTGAGATTAAACATGCGCCTTTTGTTGTTGCTCCATTTGTACTTTTTTTAAAATAAGGATTTGAGGAAAAAAAATTGCAGGTCAGCTGAAGAATAATGAAAGAAAATGCACTGATTCTTTTGATAAGAATCAAACAGTCATTTTTTTTCCCTGATCAAAACAAACATAAATTGCTTGAAAAATCAAGATTGGAAAAAATGGACTATTAACTGAAACAAAAAACATGGATCTGCTCTTTGGAGAATAAAGTTTCATTTAATTTTCTGTAAACATGGAGAGGCCTGTGTTAGGAGTAAAAACACACTGTCAGTTCTTCTTGAGTAAAATGTTTTTCGAGTTTTTAGGTAAGTATCACTAACAATATATAGTAGTCCAGCACTTTTAAATCTGAATACTTAAAAAAAATCAAATTTTAAAAGATACATATTATTTTCATCACATTTGAGCAGGGTTTAAATTATGTGCCCAGAGTAACAAGTAGACCACGACCAGTATACAATTTTACTAGAAATATAATATATAATATATAAAGTATATAAAATCACAGAAATACAATGTAGAACTGAGGAAAACAGGATGAGTGGATATACTCCCAAATGACCACAAACCCCACATATCCTTCCCCCAACTTCAGAAAACTCCTTTGCCAGCCTCATGTGATTTTAGGATATAAGTTCACACAATACTTTTCTTAGAGCTCTCCCGATCCACAAGCTTACTTCATTTTTTGATTCTGCCATTAGTTTAATTATGGGTAAAATGCCACAAATTCATTATCAATGCAAATGCTGCAGCATGTTCATAAAACCTTTTGGATGATGGTCACAGAAACCAGACTGTCCCCACATACTCCTGCCAGAAAATAAAATTCCAGGAAGCTAGTGAGACAGATGTCAAGAGGATCAGTAAAAGAGGAAGGGAATGTCAGAAGAAAAAGATGCCATTTTAAAGGACAAAGGAGGCAGGACTAGTGAGTGTGCTGCAGCCATTGCCTACATTTCAAGAGAGAGTAACAATGCCTGGAATGCCCTTTGCAGAGAACAGCTTGCTGTGGTTATTTGTTTCCAAGAGTTCTGGATTTACCTGAAGTGCAGCCCAAGAGATGAGGGTAAGGCAAGCTAAGGGGCTTGTGGATTTACACTGAGCTGGTGGATGTTATGGAGAGATTCAGATGGGTAAGGATGCTACACCAGAACCCCTGAATTTTTTTGTACCACAGCTGAGCCATGCACACTTCTCGCTAGTATATAGACAAAAATGGATTCACCCATTTGCCATCAAACTACCTTCCTTGAAACAACATTACATCTGCATTTGACTGGAAGATCCTTGTGACTGAGAATTCTTTGCCCATTCTGTGCCATGAAGAGCAATAGAGAATTTGGGAATCTAAATAACATTTTGTAGGGAGCCTAGGAGCCAACTCCTGCAAAATGGATGTGAAGTGCTCTGAAGAGGTCACTAAGCATACACTGGTTTGGAACTCTGATTGCCTGACTCCTAATCAGGCAGTCAAAGATCTCTGCTGCCTTCAGAACATCTGCTCCATCTTACATTACACAACTGAAGTCCCACAGCAAGAATCCATTATGAGACTTCTGCAGAAGTGATGTTATGCCTGCTTTCAGAACTAGGTATAAACAAAGTCATGTTCTGTCTAAATCAGGAAAGATTATGAGTATCAGAGGAACACTTGTTTCCAGTTCTGTGTCAAACCCCAGTTCTTTAAGTGAGAACATGAGGTTAAAATAGAATGAATGAGAGAATAATTCTTACCCGGACAAGCTTTTCTGAATCACCCCTCCATTTGCTGACAATGGTGGATGCTGAGATGTTGAAAAAGGTTGTATTGCATTCTGTGGCAACAGCCTTAGCAAGCAAAGTTTTCCCAGTACCTACAAACAACAGCGTTTGAGAAATTCACTCTCCAAAGGAATACAATGCGAATATTTGAATAAATTCCCCTCATTCTACCAGTCAGGTAAAAACAGTAAAAAACTCATAGAATGGTTTGGGTTGGAAGGGACCTTTAAATGACACTGAGACCAACAGCCTGCAATGACCAGGGACACCTTCCACTGTCCCAGGCTGCTCCAAGCCCCGTCCAGCCTGGCCTTGGGCACTGCCAGGGATCCAGGGGCAGCCACAGCTGCTCTGGGCACCCTGGGCCAAGGCCTCCCCACCCTCACACACAGCAATTCCTGCCCAAGATCCCATCCAGCCCTGCCCTGTGGCACTGCAAAGCCATTCCCTGTGTCCTGGCCCTGCAGGCCTTGTCCCCAGTCCCTCTGCAGCTCTCCTGGAGCCCCTTTAGGCCCTGCCAGGGGCTCTGAGCTCTCCCTGGAGCCTTCTCTTGTGCAGCTGAGCAGCCCCAGCTGTGCCAGGCTGGCTGCAGAGCAGAGGGGCTCTAGCCCTTGGAATACTTTGTGGCCCTGGAGAAACTCAGGTAATACAGAACTGCAAATGCATTCTCCAGATCCTGAAGTAGTGCATGCTGAAGCGGTCAGACGCCTTCTGTGGCAGGAACATCAACACATTCAAAGGAACAAATGGAGTTCACTGCAGAGACAGGCTTTGCAACCTGACTCAGGTGGTTCTTGTGCCCTCTGTCCCTTTCCAGCCACACCTCTGTGTCAAAGTGGGGTAGAAGGAGCAGGGAAGCCGCACTGACAAGGAAAACACCCAGCTGACATTCCCAAGACAACCCCTAAAAGCAGAAGAAAGGAAGGAGACTTTTCACTAAGGAGGTAAGTCCATGACAGATTTAGTGACGTATCATACGATAGGTTCATGCCAAACTTGATTGAAATGGCCCAAGCTGAGTAAAAACAGAGATCTGAGTTTTCACTCCCCTGAATTGTTAGTTTAAGTACTGTGTCTGGAAGATTCAGGTATAAAAATACCCAAGGCTCATGGGAAAGGCCAGGTTTGAGTGTCAGAGATGGACATAACCACCCAACATTCTCTCCTTTTAATTTATGTACAGAACATGCTCTCTTCTAACAATCTGATCTAATTAACATTGATGATTTATCCATGGGACAAAACAAGAAGCAGTGACAAACACAAAGATGTGGTAAAAAGCTCTCCATACCTGGTGGTCCATACAGCAATAAACCTTTCCAAGGGGACAGAATGCCAGTAAACAGCTCTGGATACTGTAGAAACAGAAAAGTAATTCAGGGATTAAAAATATATCATCTAAAACAAACTGCAAGGATTGCCCCTTCACTGCTCCTAGCACATTGAAGAAATGTAAGAAATTTGAAGGGAGGCATAAAACTGCACCAAAACAATGTGACATGTATGGTCTGAGTACTGAAATAAAACATTGTATTTATCATTTGAAATCTGCTTTCAGTGGTTTTTCTTTTCTTTCAAATGCAATTGATGTGATATTCTCTTCTGTAAGTCATTTTTCATGGAATTAATATAGGCCAAATCCAGCATTTCTTACAATGCCAAAGGTGCCAAAGAATTGTACCTAACTCTTACAATTTTAACACTGAAAGGTAATTTTCCTACAGGAGAATGCATGTGCCACTTCAGATCGAACAGAAATAGTTCTGACATGAAACAGGAACACCAATAGTTCTAACACGAATGTCCTACAAAGGCACAAAAATACTGAGAACTCTAAAACACCACTGTAATTGCAAGGAAACAAGCTAACGAGCCCAACACTGGTTTTCTCAAACAAAACAATAGGTTTTCTCAAACCTATTTAGCACCTTACCTTTATGGGGTAAACAACTGCCTCCTTTACCAGCCTTTTAGCTGCATCCAGCCCTATAATATCATCCCACTTCACGTTTGGCTTATGGAGATAAATGTCCTGCAACACACATCACATCTTGTTAGCAAAACTCCTTCTGCACCGGGATAATGACCTCTGGCAAAGTAAAAGGATTGACTCAGTGATAAAATAAGAGTGCTGTTAAGTGATACAGGCTGTATTATTTAACCTTAGGTACCAAGGATCTCTCAGGAGGGAGGCATACAAAGCAATCATTTTCCCTCCACTTCCCCTCCAGGCCCCAGTTTGCCTAATGTATTCCTGCCAAATGTATATGCTGAGCAGATCTTCCTCAGATCTGTCTTCTGTTACTTCGATTTAGTAACCAACCAACAAATCAAGAACTATCGTGATGTGAAGGTTCACCAACCCTAATATTTTGTCTCTATTGCTGCAAGTATTGGACGTTTAAAAAAAGAAGTAAAAGCAATAATAGTGACATGTTGGTTCAAGTTTACACCCATCAACGGACTTCAGTAATTCAAATTACATCTTAGTCTTTGAGTTGAAACACCTTTTGACATTCACTCCTCAGTGAATTTCTCTTTCCTCTTTTAAAAACATGTTTATTCTGTAGTCACAAGTTCCACAGCTCACTCATACGCAATGTGAAAATACTTCGGTTTTCTTTAAACTTGATGCTCAGTAACTTTATGGCTACATCTATCATTATGCTATTACCAATTATAATGTTATTACCTATTACTTATGTTATTACTCATGTTGTAAGTAACAGTGAAAAACTGCTATTTACTGCACACTATGCAAGATCTTATATGCTGCAAGAAAAGCTGTGAGAACAGGAAGAAATTTTTCCCCTAAGCATCTATCAAAAGATAGACGGTAATTAGTCTATGCCCTGAAGCACTCACTAAATTAATTTCATTTAATTCATCAAACTTTCCAAATCTTCTATGAATCTTTCCATTTGCCTTCATAATATTTTGTGGCTTTGTGTTACAAGGGCTAATTGTTCTGCAAAAAATATCATATCCTCAGTACAAATACTCAGGATAAATTCTGCTCTCCAACAAAAATAGTCCACACAGACTGAAGAAAAATGATGTGGTTGTATCCAAGGGGAAAAGTTGATCTAATACAATTAGAAGAAATTATTTATATAGAGTAGATTACACTTTCCCTTTCTATTAACAGCGAATTAAGATGAATCAGATTTCTGCTATTAAGTTGAGACTTCCATAACTGTTTCCAAATTAAATTAGATTGTGCTATGAAATAGATATCACATGCTATTTATTTTTATTGATTTATAACATGTTGATTACCATAGCAACTAGGAACATACTATAATGGAGCACAATTCAAAAAACATACCATAACAAAGGGAAAGCAATTTTTTATTGCTTTTTTTGTTAATGTAGCAGCAAGAACAACATTATTTTAAAGGTCTACCATAAATTAAAGACCAGACAGGAACTGAAATAGATGAGAATTTTCTTACTTTAAGATTGGAAATTTCCTAAGACATTTCTTAAGCTCTACTAAACAACAAATGCAAAACCGGCAGACCGAGAATTTGGGCCATACACAGCTATAAAAATCACTCAGAAAAAGTCTTCCAGGCTTTTTAGAAAGATGATTATAACTAGGTTTACCCAAGCTGATACCACTTGTGATGTTTACATCCAGAAAGTCACAAAACTGCCAAACACCGTGGCGCTATGAAGCCTTTTGGATCAGTGACTCATCCAAACGTGGTGGATGCTAAGCATTTACCTGTGCTGTAGCCACGGATCCCCAGCAGCCCAGGGCCTGTTTGTTAGACTGCACCTCAATGCAGGAGTGAAACAAAATGCTGCTGGCAATGCTGTGGTTCCCTCCAGGGGTCAAGCTGCCCATCCTGGAAGAATCCCCAAGCCTGCCCTGGGATATGGTGTATTACTGATGCTGCTCCAGCAGTGCTGGGACGGGGGCACTGCTTGCAGAGCCTACAATTACAGCATCTCTCAACTGCACCACATGAGAATGGACAGGGAGTGCAGAGAGTGCAGGCAGCACAAAGAAAGGCACAGGACAAGTATTAGGCCAGTGGCCCCTGGCTTCTCCCAGCCACGGTGTGGCCACAGCCCCAGGCCAGTGCCCCCCTGCTGGGGCACCTCCAGTGCTGGGGACAGCTCTGGGCCCTCAGGACAGGAGAGACATTGAGGGGCTGGAGCGTGTCCAGGGCAGGGAACGGAGCTGGGGAAGGGGCTGGAGCACCAGGAGCAGCTGAGGGAGCTGGGAAAGGGGCTCAGGCTGGAGAAAAGGAGGCTCAGGGGGGCCCTGGTGGCTCTGCACAAGTCCCTGACAGGAGGGGGCAGCCGGGGGGGTTGGGCTCTGCTCCCAGGGAACAGGGACAGGAGCAGAGGGAACGGCCTCAGGCTGGGCCAGGGGAGGATCAGGGTGCATCAGGAGCAATTGGCACAGGCTGCCTAGGGCAGTGGTAGAATCCTCATCCCTAGGGTTTAAAAGCCATGTGGATATGGCATTTGGGGACATGGGTTAGTGGTGGCCTTGGCAGTGCTGGGGGAATGGTTTGAATTGATGACCTTAGGTGGCTTTTCCAACCTAAGTGATTCTCCAATTCTAAACCATGCAGGAATATCAGGCTTTAATAATAATTTTGGTAGATGCTATCTAGTAGATACATTCAGAATTCAAATATGCTGTGATACTGGCACACCATCCACACTGACTACAGCCCTATGCCTTGAATGGAAACTTCACCCAAAGGGTGGGATCAAGGTTTCTCCCACCATCTGATCGCAGCTAGATAAAACACTAGATAATAGTTGGTATTAGCTAATATATTTAAATCTCTCTTTTCAGTGAAGTATTGTACTTTTTTTGTAGCACTAAGAGCAAAGAGGAAAGCCATGACAGTCTCCACAGTATGATTAAATTACCTGTTCCCTGTTAGAAAGGAATGGCCTTAATTATTTCCTACTGTTGTGCATCAGAAAGAAACATCATTACATGTAAAGAAATTACTTGCTGGGGAGCTATGTGGAGAGAAAAATAACTTGCAAATTCAAGAATAAGCACTATCAGTAACAGTAGAAAGAAACAAACAGCATTCCCAGATGATAAAGATAACCAACATTTCTCTACAACCGACATGGAGATCTGCTCTTACTCTGCTTACAACCATTGCAAGTTCCCTCATCTCACCGGTCATGCCAATAAAAGCACTAAGAGGTTTCAATAATCGTTCCTGAAAGAGAAAAACATAAGTTCTTGTCAGACTGTAAGTATTTTTAGACAAACTATTAAGTATTTTTTAAAAAACTCATACATCATAGTAATATCAACTTTTAAAGCTGCAGAAATACGGCTAATAATAAAAATTTTGAAGTAAACTGTATTTGCAGTAAGTCATCTTTTCCTCTGACAGAATCTAACCTGAATCAACATTAAAATGAGCAGCTTTCTTATTGCACTTATGGTCCTAAATATGCCCTACACAGATTAAGAGCAGTGAAAAATGTAACTGTAGGTCCGTGATTTGTCACATTCTCTTTTTGGATAGTTTTTTCCAGTGTAGCAGTTGCCAGGCTGGATGCACTGTCTGCGAAGTTCTGGCTTGTGTCTGGAGTGTTTACAGAAAATTTATCTCAACCATCTAAATTCTGTTGTTGTCTCAGCTGAGGTGAACACTGAAGACATACTGAGCTGAAAGGAACCAGGATTTCACCCTCGAAGCTCTGCAGGTTATTTCTATTATTTCTGCAATTATTTCTATTTTTTTTCATCATAAGGTCTCCTTTTTATTTGTTGCCTGCTTTCATGATCAGAGTAAACAACCGTCATCAAATTAGACCACTATCAAGTATGATTGTCCCTTCAAGGAGGAAATACACCTCTCAGAAATCTAAGCCCTTTTTTTAACACTTGGGAACAAAAAAACCACATTGTTGCAGCATTTTATTTTGTTCCTGGTTATGCAAAACTCAAGTTCATATTGACTGGATGGAAATATGAACAGAAACACTTACTGATGGATCTGGATTGTAATTAAGGCTGTTCAAGGGAATTCCATCTGGTGACACTCTGACAGCATCCTGAATCATCTTGTGGAAGTCAATTATTTGGCCCTAAAGGAGAAAAAAAAAGTTGCAGTAGACTTTACCACGATGGTAGTATTACTCTTAAAAATACACTGGACCAAATTTTGCTTGCAATCACAGCTGTGGGTTTCCTTACTGCATATTAAGTCCTAATTATAGCAAAAATTGACACAAAACCCATTGTAGCAATGGGGACAGAACACACAACTCAGTCAATTCAACAATTTAACTGCAGAGCCTTTCATCACCTCATTCAGGAATTCAAAATTTATCTTCAACCATAGTTATTTACCACTGGGTTTTAAAAAAGTAAATATTCCTCCCTGCGTATCTTTGAATTTAATTAAGTATTTAATGCAAAAAGTGCCTCCTATGCAAAGAATTATTACCCAAATTATAAAACTGACCCTTCACCTGACTATACAGAAGCATTTTATATAAAAATAGACAGAAAACCCTATCATTTGATATTTTTGAAAACCTTTGTGGTTTTTTTTCTACATTTATATTTCTCTGTTAAACCACACACAAAGTTTCCACCAACCTTTCTTGGGTGAGAGCTGTCTCCTCCAGTTTTGCTGATTCCTGAGATGCTTAAGCCAAAGTCAGATTGATCCAGAGTATCTGCACCACTGCTATTCTAAAGAAAAATGCCTTTTAAAACAGATGTGTTGCCAAGTAAATGAATTGAAGATATTTCATTATAGGTATCATCCCGTCTCTTCATACAGGCCTAGATGAAGTTCCAAGAGTAATATTGATCATTCAAACACCACTGTACATTTAGTTAGACTTCACCTGACTGGTGACAGCAGTGAAGGTCATGGCTCTGGAGCTCAGCAAAAAGTTATTTGTACAGAAAAGTTATTTCATGTACAGAGCAGAAAACTGCCTTTTACGTAAGAAGCAACACTCATGAAGAGTGGAAATGATGGGCCAAGTACGAGGCACAGCACGTCAACTCAGAAAGGAGGAGCTATTTTAGGATTATGTATTCACTTCACAGCAGTTATTGCTGTAAAATCCAAAAGGTAACATTTTGGGCTACTTTTAGGGGTAACAACAGGTCAGAGATGAGTTCCTCTTGATGCAGAACTACAGCCAAGCCCATAAAAAGAAGCTGTAATAGACACAGTGCTTGCCCACCAACCAACCTGCTATTCCTGCCTCACGCTCTGTAAAGGGATGATAATAAAGTAGATTTCACAGCAATCTTACCAAAATGAGATGCTCAAACCTGGACATTACAGAGCCAAATTACTCTTCCAATCTCAAACAACTTATGCACTGTCAAGATGCTTACAACTGATACCAGACTTTCTTCTTCATTTGTTTGTTTTGTTTTCTGGCACTAAAGGATGAGTGTATTGGTATTAATGGAAAAACTCTGATTGCTTTCAGTATATGTTGGATTATATGCCTCCTTTTCCTCTAATTTTTGCCTCTGACTGCCCCTCAGCTCACAGCCAGAAATTCTCTTCAAGTCTTGCACCCATAATCCTTAAGTGACATAATCAGTAAAACCCATTAGTTGCACAATTGTTAATCGTGCAACCTCCATCCTCTTGCTGCCTATAGACTCCCCAGATAAAATCACATTAATTTCAACTGTACTGCTGCCAAAATAAAACTTGTTTAAACCTGTCTGGGGCTCCCCTTGGTGGGGGATTTAGGTTCTGTTGTACTCCCAGGTGAAGTTTGGGACACTGCTCGTTGCACTGTTTGTTGTTTGACCTGTGGTACATTCTGAGAACTTGCTGTCCTAGAATTAAGAAAAATAAGACATTCATAACTTCTCCTTTTTCTTCAAATTACCAAAATATTAAAGACCAGAGCTGTCAAATAAAGCAGTTTTGGGCTAACTTTGCTTCCACTGAAGTTATGGCATTAATTTCAATCACAGCAGAGTTCAATGCTTACTTTTTTCAAACATGGCCCATCAGTTTATTCACACTGCAGAAGCTCTGTAAATTGTCTGCCTCTTCATTTGAGAAATAAGTCTCTAGCTTCCTCTAACACATACAGAAAAAATGCTCCACATAGCCAGAAGCATGGCTCTAGGCTTTGGTATTCCGCTGGTATCACAACATTATTTTAACCACTGTGCATATTGCTTTTAATAGGAAAATTTTTTGCCCAGAAAAACAGCCAACACATTTCTCTTACCTTTTTGCTCTTCCCCCACTTCTCAGCTGTTGTTTATTTTCTGCTGTGGCAAAATCAATATTAAAATGGAAAATAATTAAGGATATAAAAAAGGGCAATTTGAACCTTTTTTTCCCCTTTAAAAATATTTTTAAGTACACATTAATGACCTTGGAAATAATAATGCATAAACGGGAACAGTGTGAGTAAAAGCACTGCAAGCTTGCAAAAACTTATTGAAAACAAACTGGTATTGGTGAGAGTAGTTTTGCTTCAAGCTTGTTACATTTTAACTCATTCAGTCTTAGGTTTCTCTGCTTACATTTTAAAACCAGTATCATGTTCACAGTAAAATGGACACTACTAGAAATTAGATTAAGTACAATAATTTAATATATCACAGAGAATGCTTATTTAATGCTAATAATTTTTTCATTGCTGAATTGGGAATTATGAATTTGCCTTACTCCTCTGAAGAGAAATCATGTTCAACATAACAAGACAGAATAAATGTCACATTGCAATGCTGGTTATCAAACGATGTTATCTTTTGCATTTATATAATTTGAAACAATTTCTGTCAAAGGAGAGCTTTTTTCCACAAAATGTCAAACTCACAAAGCCCAGATGTGAAGTCATAAAGCCAAGGGTTTGTATGCTACCAGCATGCCCCTGATTGTTCCAAAATATGTCTCCTTTCAGTGTTCCCTGTACAATGCTCTTCCACTCACGATTCTCACACACTTGCATAAAATAATCCTTCCCAAACAGCTCTTTCCCTGAAGGACTCTGAGAGCATGGTGTGTTTAGGGGCAGCAGAGCCCTTGGAGCACTCAGTAATCTTGTGGGTGTATCTACAACACTTCCAATCAGATTCAGCATGGAAATGACCAACTTGTTACTGTAGGACTTGCCAAGAGTGTTGCAAAGAATTCAGTAGGAAGGAGCACCACACCAAGGCTTTTGTTTAGATATACAAGTCTGGCCATGGACACAATTTAGGGCATGGTGCAAACTTCATGCAGGAGAAGAAGATGCTTATATTTCAGGGAAAAAGGATGATGCCTCCCTGCCAGCATGGTCACAAATTTGAGCTTGGGTAATAGCAGAGTACTCCATGCCTGAGAAGCTTTACTGACCAAAAAATGCATAATGAGAGCTTTCAAGTGTCCAAGAGTGGCCTTTTGGGAATGTTTTTTCACTCAGGTCATGGATTCAGTCTTGACTACTGCTCAGTTTGGCTATGATGTGAAAACATGCTTTGTAACAGTTTTCATTCTTGATCCATAACAAATCCTTTTTGTTTTGTCCTTCAGGGCTGTTCTTTGTCTTTGTATTAACACCAATCCATAGGCTGTACATTCCTTTTTCATGCAAATAATCACTAAAACCTTTAGGCTGGAAAACACCTCTAATACCATCGAGTCAAATCACTCCCCCAGCCCTGCCATGGCCACCACTGACCCACGTCCCCGAATGCCACATCCACATATTTTTTGAACACTCCCAGGGATGTTGCTCCACCACCTCCTTGGGCAGCCTGTACCAGGGTTTGACAACCCTTTCCATGAAGAAATTTTTCCTAGTGTCTAACCCAAACCTATATCCTTCAAGCTCTTCATCAGTTATTCTCATATAGCTGATCTGGCTTCTCCAGGTTATATTTTGTGCTCAAGTGCAAAACCATTCAGGCTTTCAGGGCCATAACAGAATGCTCATATTCTGGTTTGCCTTATTCTGTGCCTTTCATTTACTATTCTCTCCCCACGAGAAGAAAGTGGATAAATATATCTTTGCCATAACGCTTTGTGCTTTGCTGACATTTTCCAGTACCAAAGCAGCTTTTAAAAGACAGAAAAATGCTACTTTCTACTTCCTTTATATAAAGAAAGAAGGAAAAGCAGAAGGTCTCAAAACCACATCTCTCAATTCTGGTGCCTTATGTGCTAAAACTACAGATCTGTAACTGTAAGGGCTGGAACATTAAATGCTGACATACATGACAAGGGCTGTGAGCATAGCAGGGAAATACACACTTTAGACTTTGGAAACAAAAGCTTTCTTTTCGGAACAGAGCCACATACCAGTGTTCAGGACCTTTTTGGTAATTTTAGGATACTTTTGAAATTTTACAAAATAGTAGCTTTCATATTCCATCAAAATTGTCTCAAGATCAATGTTGTCACAAACTTCAAAGCCACGTAAACCTAATTTTGTCTCTTGTTCCAAAGCATTTGCAGCATCGACATATCTGGTAATTAAAAAAAAAAAAACAAGACAAACAAACAAAGATCAAAAAACTGAGAGTCTTTGTCTTACTCTGATTTCTGAGAGAAGAAGCAAACAATGGCACTAGTAAATATATACTATCTTTAACCTGTCCACAACCCTATTTTTATAAAAGTATAAACTGTATTTAAAAAAAAACTTTGCTCATTGATCTAAAGTATTTTTAAATTATATAGGACATTTTTGTTCCAGAATCTGAAACAATTTAGCAAAGCAAACTGAGAGGATATGTAATAACAGTTCATCACTTCCTCACATCAACCCAAAGGCCCACACTGTCCCTTTTAGCCAACAGAGGACAGAAAGATGCAGGTCAGATACACACAATCCCACAAGGGTCAAGCACTGTTATTTAAAAAACATACCCTTCCTCGATTAAATAATGCAAAATTAGAATGAGGAGATTTTTCCGACGAGCTTCTGTTCGCAGCTCCTCCTGTGAATTAAGACAGAACTCTAGATCAAATGTAATATTCTCTTTATTGCTGTAAACAGCATCTAAATGTAGCCTCTGGAAACAAACAAATTAACACAACAGCATGTAAGTACTGTAAAACAACTCACTGTTAATAAACACAAGGAAAGTGGTTTTCAATCTAATTTTTCTTACACATTATCAGGGCTACTGGATGGGTAGAAACCTTTTCCAAGAGAAGAGAAAATTACTTTAAGGCTGAACAAATAACTTACTTCCCTTACTATGGTTATGGCTCCCAACACATTCAGGCTGCTGTGAATTTCAGGATGAGACTCTTGCAGACCTCAATGCTTCAGGGGCTGTGCAAGGAGACCTCGTGCTCCATCCTGGCTGTGTCCTTCCCTTGCAACCAGAAACCTGTTCTCTGAGTGCCTGGAGAAGGGGGGCTGGAGAACAGGTCTGGGATCTGCACGACTCTACTACAAAGACCAGCTGTAACACTTGCTGACACCTCCCATTTCATAGGCTTTGACATATAAACATGACAAATGAAACACAGACACTGGAAGAATTAGTGGATTGGGATAACATGAAACTTGCACAATTTTAACACAGGAGTGACCAAAATCAGGTCTCAACAGGCAGAAACTGGAGTCAGTCCCATGGACTTCTTGGCACAGACGGGAGAAGCCAAATTCATTCACAAACAGTTCAGCAATATAAACAAGGCAGCATAAAATATCTTTGCCTGAATTCAGTGAAGCTTCATCTGAGACAGTATCAGATGCAATATCAAGTAGAGGAACAGGGGCAGTGGAAACAGAAATCATGCAAGAAGCTGGAATAAAGCCTTACTCTGATGAAATATGCCATATATGCTCAGTGTCTGCAGAAAACTCCTGAGATTTTAGGGTCATAACATAAGTTGCTCCAATGAGAGCTCTAGAAATCAGCATGTTGCCTTTGGTCTGCCTCGCTGGGACTCGAAATTGTGACCACAGGGAAGGCACGTATGGCCAAACATACATTTTGACAAATTAATGATTTCCCTTCTCTTTCAGGCTGGAAAGCATTGAGAGTTGGACTCGATGATCCCCATGGGTCCCCTCCAACCTGAGGTATTCTGTCTTTCCTATGATTCTGTGATTACTTATGAAGATCCCGTGTGAACATGAAAAAGTGGCACTTACTCAGTGGATGGGGAAAGAGCAGCAACTTCTGTTGCTTGCACAACACACAAACATCCCTGATCACACTGCACAGTAAAGCTACAGAAGCTGCTACTTCCACTCCCAGTTTCCCTCCCTTCTATCCCAAAGGAGCAGCGCCTGCATCCACCCCCAAGAAAAAGCCCAGCCCAAGAGGGCTGCCTGCAGGTGACAAACACACAGATCTCTGTCCTCTTCATACTGCAAACAGAGCCCCACCACCCGTATCAAGGACTTGTGCTGCTCTCTGCCTGTGCATGGCACACAGAGATGCCAAAGAACTGCTACTGACCAAGGCTGATGTTTTTAAATCCCACAAGATGTGCAAAAGAAATATACATACAGAAAGACTATTATTCTATTCTTGCCAGTCTCTTGGAAGAGAGAGCAATCATCACAGCAAACTGCTGAAACTAGAGAATAATTTATTCCAAAAATCAAAGGTGTTTTTTGGGTGGTGCAAAACCAATTTACCTCTTAGCACCACTCCTTTGCTAAGTTAGACCCATCTTCTCCCTCTGCTCTCTACACAGCACTGGGTATCACGTGGCATTCCACTGCTAATTTCAACAATTGAGACAGCACCATCAGCTACTGTGTTATTTTAAAATAAAATCTGCCAGCCTGTAAAAAGTACTTTGTAGAAGAGGGAAAAGGTATCGCAGTACAGCAGGTATTTCCTGGGACGTTTGCTTCAGTCGTGGGGCCATCTAGTGTCACGACTAAGGAAGAGCTGGGATTTGCTCTTAACGTTTCCTGCAAAGTCAAAGCGTATTTGCATTTCACATATTGCAAAAAAGGTTTGTAGACTCTTCCTCCTGGCTTTCTAGAATGAAGGCTAAAAAAGTTTCTTCCCTGGGGAAAAGGGAAGAAATGGTAACCCCTTTCTACCTTTACTACCCTTGATACCCTCTTGATAAAGTACTTCCAAAAGGAAGTTACAATACCATTTCACTGCTGGTACAAAGATAATTTTTCTGAACCATTTTGGGGAGTAAAGAGCGCTGTGTAAATGTTTTGCAGATCAGTAACTCTTGAATGAAGCAGATTGGTTCCTGGGAGGTGCTGCAACAAAAAATGAACCAATTCTGAGAACAGTCATGAGCAAAGAGAGAACACACACACCCTGAGATGAAAGGGTCTTTTCCTTCTTAATCTTTTGAGGTGCTGGTCCTTGGAAAACAGATTTTGAATTGTGGCCCTTTTACCATTTCTCCTGGATGACCTGAATCTTCCAAAACACATCTGGACGTGCAAGTAGGAAGCTGGAGTCATCATTTGCTGAGAATCCCACCTGTACATCCTTCAAAATGCAACTGCTCCTGAAGGTTTATGCAGAGGAAGATTAACTGTTGTGTTTGCTAACATATCAAAGGGCAAGGTTACAGCTACCACTGAATATTTAAAACACAGTATGCAAACACAGTGGCTGCCACAGAAGACAAACACATCAAGTGTTTCATGTAGTAAACATGGATATTCTTGACAAGAGAGGAATTGCCTCCACCTGATGGACTGACAGGGTTCATGATCCATGCTTAGAACTTCCCTTGAAAAGAATTTGTGTTCTGGCATGTCATCTGCTGCTGTTCGTCCCCCTGGGTTGCTTCTGCTATCCGTAAAGCATTTTAAGTTCTATTATAAATCGTGATACAGTGATTGGCAGCATCTCAAATAACTTAAGTACAGACTTGCTTTGGGGGTAGGATAACACTGTGTCTACACGTGAGCCACCTACTTCAACCCTGACATACCAATGTTCTTCTGGTTGTGCTGACCAAGCAGAAGGGAAAATGAACTTTTACATCCCAAAAGGGCCCCATCTAAAAATGAGAAGAAAGTTTAGACTGAGAGGTTAATTTTGTCTTTAACTTATCTTAAGAAGAATGCAAACAGCAACGGCTGATTTTGAGAAGTCAGATATGTGTTCAAAGAAAATTAATGAAGCTGTTAATCAGTTAATCAACTGACAATGACTTGCATTAGGTTGGACCCAAAAAACAAAACAGAGGTATCTCTGGTAGCCCAGTTCTGTGAGGTTTCTATAAAACAAAGAAAAATCAAGGATCTTTTAACATGCAACTGTTACCAAGTCATGAATCTGGTGAACCAGTGGCGCATGGATCATTGCCTGACCAGTCTCACCAATCCCTTTCCTGCATTTCACCAGTCTGATTCTAGCACATACTCTTTCCACAAGGCAGATGAACCCCTGCCTGTGCCAGTGCTACCAGCAGCTTTATGTGTCCCCTTAAAACATCTCTCTGCCCACCCTGGTCTGCTGTCCTGACCTCCAGTTTATCCTCTAGGGACAGACCCACTGCACTTATGTCCACAAAAAAATGTGCCTGCCACAGTACAGGCAGATACTAACACTGCCCAGGGCTCTGCTGTGCTTACAGAGGAAATGGCAAATCTTACGCAGCATGAAAAAAACAGGAGTACTTACTTGTGCAAAGTTACTTAAAATTCAGTTTAGCTTTATAGTGATTCAGCCTTCCTGTTTAATTAGTATTTAGAATTGCACGTTGTTTATAGCCACCGGTATTTCAATAGATGTTTAAATGTTTAAAGTTTAATAAGCTTCCATTCTTAAAAGAACAAAAAAACCGTATGTAATTAAATTTTCAATTACTATAGGGGATTTTGGGGTCCATGAAATTAATAAAACCTTAAGGCACTTAAATGTGATCTTGTTTTAATAACTAAATAGTTGAGCACTTAACTAATTAGCTTCAACACTTATAGTGTTATTTTACTTATTTCTAGCTTAACAAAAGAGTGGCATATATTCCTTTCCTTGCATCATTTTAAATTAAACTCTAATAGAGTTGTGCCTCTTTAGGTGAAATTGTTTGTTTAGTCATTTCCACACCTTTTACTAAAATGCATTTACATTATAAATCAACCAAGTCTCTTGTGTAATTTCCTGAAATTAATGGACCTACTAAAAGATTAATTTAACTCAGTAATGTCTCATTATCATTTGACCCTATATATTCTGCATGAATATGTTTGTTAGGATGAGAAATAAAGATTTACAGGAGTAAGTCATGGTCTGGGGAGCTTGGGAATAAGAACTATTCTGCTTTAGCATAGGCACTCTAAGTACATCCAGCTGGGGCAGTCAGGATGTGTTCAGAAGGATCCCAGATTAGGAATTCCGACAAGAGGCAACCAGAGAGCTGTGCAATCACACAGGGAAAGCGCTGATCATAATACACATGCAGAGCCCCTTCCCTCTTTATCTTTGGGATCCCAGGATACTGACAGTATGGGATTCCTCAAGATCAAGCTGGCACCATGTGCCAGGACAGAGGCTTGATGAGCTCCCCTGGTTTTCCTCCATCCTCCACCATCCTGTATTCCCACAGCTTTCCCTTCCCCATAGCCCTTTGGATATTTGCAGCCTTGACAGGCTTTTCAGTGAGTGTTCAGTTCTTGTCTGGCTTGCTGACCGTACTTTTTGAGAAACACATGCAGAGAATGGAACTGGTGAGTTTTAAACAATGTATAACTTGGCTGCCATTGAATAGAATTTCCCAGGACAAAGAAAGGGCGCTTTGCCCTCTTCTCTCTTCCAAATTATACAAGGCTGCTGCAAACAATAAAGTTGCCAAAGTTTTTCAAGGATTACAATGAGCTTTCATAATTAAAGACATACAGCAAGCTCACCATAGAACTTATGACTGGGAATGAGAATCAAAAATCCTCTTGGCAGCTTCAGGTGGTCCTTCAAGTCACTAATAAAAAAAAAGGCTCCAACCTTCTGCTCCTCTGTCAAAGACAAACGACTCCCTCTTCTCTACACCCTAAACACAGCCTGCTATCTTCAAATCCATCCTGCCAAAAGGCTATGGAGACGCCAGTTTACCAAAAGCACATCAAACCAAACCCTGTGGCACAGCTGAGAAGGAAGAGCTCCTGCCCTCCAGTTCCCAATCTCACAAATGTTTCTGCACTTAGTAGCCAGCACCATCTTTGGGATGAGGGCAATGCAAATCCCCACTGGTGAGGTTAAAAATCAGGTCCCCTTTTCTCCTCTCCTCCTCCTGCATGTTAATGCTGTTCCAATACCACACTTTCAGGCTCCATTCTCAGTGTTTGAGATCTGAATCCACTTCAGGGCTCAGAGACTGTGCTGGAGGATCCCACTCCTAGGTAAATATATCTATCCTACTAACATCTCCTGAGGAGAGGAAACTCATGGGCAGGTACCAATCTCTTCTGTCTCTGGTGACCAGTGACAGGATCCATGGGAATTTCAGGGAACTGGGTCAGGGGAGTTTTAGGCTGGATATCAGGAAAAGGTTCTTCCCTCAGGGTTCTTGGGCACTCAAAAGGTTCCTCAGAGAAAGGTCACGGTCCCAAGACTGCCAGAGGTCTCAAAAACATGGTGTGAATTTTGGGGCTATGCTGTGCAAGGCCAGGACTTACAACATGATGATCCTTGTGGGTACCTTCCAGCCCAGAACATTCTATTCTTCTACAAGAGTTAGATATAATACCTAAACCTCAGTCTTAGGAGTCCTCCCAAAACTCCTCTTTTGTGAAGAATCCTGTACTTTTCACTCTCAGGCGGGAAGAGGGATTTATGCATGTATGCACAGCACCCACAGCTTTACGGGAAAGGCTTTAGCATCCCCGCAGCCTCTCTCACTCCGGTGTAATTTAACCAGCAGATGGAAGCAAAAGAACAAGTTATGAAATTCAGCAAAATCCTGCTGTTTCTGGGCTTTCTGGAGCACGAACCACAGAATCATTCCATCACAGGATGGTTTGGGTTGGAAGTAACTTTAAGACTATC
>VYXC01013309.1:101028-120913 GCA_013397175.1 Platysteira castanea
GTGCCGCCTCGGGCCGGTTTCCCCTCAGGTCCCCCCGCCTCTCCCTGCCGCCCTTCCCGCCGGACCGCCCTCCCCGTCACGTGCCGGGAGCGCGCTCCGGGTGCACGATGATGGTGGCGGCGGCGTCCGGCGGCGGCGGGTAGAAAATGGCGGATTTCGAGGAGCTGCGGGTGAGGAGGAAGGAGGGAGAGAGGTGCCGGCGGGGGCAAGATGTCGGTGCCGGGGGGCCCGCACCATCCCCGGGGTCAGAGGGAGGGAGGGAAGGAGCGGGGCTGCCCCGACTTCCCGGGGGTCGGTGGGGTCTTCCCGGGGAGACCCTCCCTGTCAGTGCCCGGTTCCCCGTTCCCACCGCGTGGGTTGTGCTGGTGCTGCCGCCGGGGGAGGTTCTTCCCGCTCCTCCCGACATTTTAAAGCCGTCTCGGCGTTGCCGAGCGGCCCCAGGGCTCACACGGCTCCTGCTGGGCCCCGCGCCCCGTGCAGCTGAAGGGAGGGCGGTGGATAACCACCGGGCTGTTAAAAATGCTGATAGCTGTGGAATCTCTGGAAATCCGTGGACCGCTTTCCAACCGGGAAAGCTGTGCCTGCCCAGCGTGAAACCCAGTGCTGCTTTTCAGGCGTGTTTTATCTTCGGTTCATTATCTTTCATTATGTGATGGTGGATTCTCTGTAGCAGATTTGTCGGAGTGGGTGTGTGCGTGTGCCCTTTCATTTTGTTAAGGTGTGTACACAAAGAGCTGACTGCATAGTTTGTGCTTTTCCTTCTATTTCCTGAACAATCCGCTGGTACCTTTGTGTGGAAGGAGGAGGTTGTCCTTCAGCAGCATCCACACCTGCAAAAGTGGAATTCTTCGTGGGAATTCCGCGTGCAGGCCGCTTCCCCCCCACCTAGACTTTGTTACAGGAGGGATAAAAGCCGGGCAAATAGGAACCACTGTGAGCTGGGCTTCAGTGGAGAGATGGAGCTGGTGTTGGTGTGACCCGCAGTGGGAAGTGTGCTGCAATCGCCAGAGAATTTATCATGCTGAGGCTTCTTCCAGTGCTAACACTGGTAGTGCATCTGAGGAGCTCACTTATAAAAATATAGTGGAAAGAACTGAGTTTCTTTGTCTGAGGACAACAGTGCTCTGTCTCAGCTTTACGAATTGTTGGCTAATTTTTTTGTACTTGTGGTGTTGGGGTTTTTTTCCCCCTTTAAATGTGTTTGTGTTTACAGGTTTCCTTGCTCGATGTCCTCACCCACTCCCAGCCTTCATTCCAAGGTGTCTCAAAGGGTTTGGCTAAAGTCCCAGTGTAAACTTTGTGCCAGGGGTGACTCTTCTTCCTTTCCCTTCCTCTCCAATCTCGAGCTGGAGTTGTGATGTGTCTCACCCAAAGCACTTGTAATCTCTATATCCATAAGTATTGATAGTCTCCCTCAAGGAATAAGGTACCTAAATACGTTTGAAGTTGACAAGCAACTGAGGTGCATAGATAGAAGTAATACAGGAAGTATGGAGGGAAAAGGGAGCTGTGTTTCAGGCCAACTGCTGGGCTGCCCTTTCATCACTCAGAAGAAGAGATGCCACTAGTTTAAAAAAAAAAGTCTGAAGGCATATCTTTTGATGTTCCCATTTGTCTTTGTAAACTGGAGTGCCTGTGAGATTAATCTTTTAGCCTTGAGCTTCTCTAAATGTTCAGCATCGTCTGATTATAATTCATGGCCTGTTTTGGGAAAGGTCTAGGTATTTTTTTGGAAGAGAATGTGATTGTCTGCTTCATGTCTGCAAGGCTTTGGCTGAATTTTTCTTTTTTTCTTTTTGCATTTGAGGATGCATTTGAATGTACCTGCTTGAATGCCAGGCACTTGGTTTTGAGGATTAAATTTTTTTTCAGACAACCAAATCTTCCTGGTTTTGACCAAATACAAAAGAGATTCCCCCACCCCCAGCAGGTTTTGTGAATTGACTTTTAGGTGTGAACTGAAATGGCTGCTTTATAGATTAACATACTGAATGTTTTTATGGCCGTATTGTTTGCTGCTGTCTTGTTGATTGCAGTTTCCTGTAGTATGTTATCTCTACCTGCTTTGTAAAAGACCACTTGGGCTCATTTTGAAAGTGGAATTTATTTTTAGTAATTTGTTAAGGACTGACTAAAGGCAGCAGGTCAGAGTTCTCTCTTAAACTCCGTTTCTTGAGGGAAACATGCAGGAGCAGCATTTTTTTTCTCCTCAGGGCAAAGGAGCATTTTAATATTTGCTAGGACTATGCCTGGCATCCTCTGGATCTTCACAGTAAAAGTTCTGTGGAGCTGAGACCCAAGGGTTATAACTGAGAGTCTGTAGTGAAAGAAACCTGCTGTTACATCAGGCCTTTTGGAAGTCTTCAGTTCTGTTAAAGGGTTTGGATATAACTGTTTCTGCTTTTCAAGATACCACTGAAAATGTCGGGTCAAAAGTTTGCTCTTCCAGACCAACTGATTAAGCTTTTAATAACTAGTAATGTTTATTGATTTCTGTAGATCACTGGTGTCTGGAGTATTAGGGAGTGGCTGAGAAGATGTGGAAAGCACAACTGTGTTTAGTTGTGAGAGAGAGATAGTTTTGAGATACCATTTCCAGGGCTGCTGTTCACAGATGTGCTTTTAAACCTGGCTCCTACCTTTATCCAGGATCCCCTCTGCAGAGCAGCCCAGTAAACGTTGAAGGAATTACACAGGCACAGGCGGATGTGGAACAGAATCATCGGTCTGGTGTGGAGGCCAGAGATGACGAGTAAACACATTTTTGAACAGAATTGGCCCAGAAGTGGGGAACTACAGCTCCTTCTGAGAGCCATCTGTGAGAAAATGATTCCAGCTCCCAACAGATTCTGAACTCGCGAAGATTTGGCTTGAAGCTTGTTGAGTCTCAACAAAATATTGCAGATAAGAGGATCAGTTACATATTATTACTGAGTATTCTTTGGTCCCCTGTGTTTCTGCTGGCGTCCTGACTCTAAATTGGAAACAAACATTGTGGAGTGCATGCAGTCTTTGAAACAGATCTCTAGTTCAGAAGGTGAAGCATCAGTCTCATAGTTTTTGTTCAATCAGGTGTTGAAGTCATTTGTTAGTGTCATCTTTATGGGGTAAAAAAGAAGGCTCTTCATAAGCAAATTGCTATGCCTGTGCCAAAACTAATTTGTGGCACTAGTGATCAGTTTCACAGCCATTGTGGAAAAGAACTCATTTGATTGAGAAGAGATGGAAGCGTGCTAATATATCCTCTCTGGCAGGAGAGATTGCACAAAATTTACTGGAAAATCAGGTTTATAAATGCTGGAAGTACATCCCACTTTTACTCCTTGCTCTTGTACACCCAGTACTGAAGCCACACAATTCAAATTGGGAAGAGCAGCGTGGTTTGGGTACCATATTAAAATACAGAAGTCTCATTCTTTTATATATTGGATCTCTTGTTCATACCAGACTTGGTGTCTTTCCACTCCTCTTGCTTTATTTTTCCAGTCTGGAAGGACAGCGTAAATAACTGCCTCACATTTACCAGGTGAAGCCGTGCTTAGTGTTAAATTGCTAACAAGAAAATGCTGAGAGCTGTTTTCATGTGTCCTCCTCAAGCTCATTGCCAAATACTGTTTTATTTTGTCTGTGGTACTATCATTGCATTGTATATGCCGACCAGATTATGTTTTTGATGTAGAAATGAAATTCCTCATGATGGCCTGGGTTAAACTTACAGTGGTGGACAGAATGGATATTGAGAAGTTGCTGTTGACGCTGTAATGATCCTTAGGCTGCAGTTAAATTGAGTGTATTAACTAACATAAATGCTGATAAAATACTCCTAATAACCTGTGATGACATGCTGTTACCTTGTATCTGTACAAAATTCCTGTGTTGTCCATGGGTTCATAGTCACTATTCTAGATCACTGAGGTTTATCGAGACACCTTAAAAGTTTGTTGTATGTAAAATCATTAACAGTTAAGGCATTGTTCTGAGATAGAGTGGTGGGTAGAGGAAGGAGATGATGTAGATTAGGGTACTCTAAAAAGGAGGCTGCAATGAAATGGCCATACTTTGTTGTGAATGTCTTAAATATTTGTGTTTGTTTGACTTAGGATTTTTGCTATTATTAAGTGCATGCAACTTGGGAGCTAAATCCTAATTTAGAAGCCAGGCTAGAGGCAGTGCAAAGGAAAATCTCCATAATACTGAGGATTTGGTGCTTATGATTTGCATTGACTGTGGTTTTCTTTAGAGCTGCTTTTGCTGTCCTGTATTACTGACACGGATTTCAGTAATGGCATCTTCATTTTTCCCTGTGCCTTGCATTTCTTTATCTATGGTTATATCAGTTTGAGAACACATTTTCTTTCAGCAGAGAGGTCTTCAACCATCCCAGGACACCAGTTGTTTTTCCTTACCAGCATTATCCATTTCTAGCCTTCTGTAAGTCAGCACAGACGCAAATTTACTGCAAAAGATGTCACAAATGTATTTCGTTGCGGAATGTCCATGAAAGGGCTTAAAGACAGGAGAGAGGATTTGTAGAACCTGTCCTTGGTGTGTCCCTTCTGTACAGAGCATTGAGACACTTTGGAAATCGTCTGGAAGCCAGTGGGGCTGAAGCAGAGCTCGTAGGGGCAAGCTGACCAGTACTGAGTAGGTTGGATTGCTTCTGCATTGCAAGTGTCTGGTTAGCTGCTTGACCAGTACTTGCCCTGAAAGCCACAGTTGGTGGTGCTTATTGTAGCCATATATCAAGAATTAAACAGGCATTTTCAGTTACCTTGCATTGAGATATATATATGTAAAGAGAGAGAGAGAGATATGTAGAGTGACTGTTAATATTGCAGAGGAGTGTGGAGAATCACACAGTTCCTGTTTGGAGAGATGTTTGATCCCTTACTTTGCTTTGAAATATGCCTTAATTTCAGCAGTATGTGAGCATTTCCTGGGCTCCTTAACATCACCCTCCCTGAGAAATTAATGTCATTTCAGATACACCTACGGCTTAATGCTTTAGAACAGGGTTTCTGCTGATGAAACATGGTTGCTAAAGTTCAACTGTAAGAAACAAAATAATCTATGAAACTTCTTATGACCTTCAAATATGGATTTCAGGGGAAAAAGTATTTCTGGAATATAAAAGTGCTTGAATTATCCAGTCTGATTTCCTTCCTTAGAGTTCTGTCAAACTACTCTTTGTGTTCATGGAGTAACGTTAAAATGGCTTTCTGTTAAAAAAGCTTTTTTTATTGGGCTGTGCAGCTGTAAAGAACTTCTTTTAAGAGAAAATGGCATCTACATGACACAACTTGAATGTCTAATCTTAATTGAGTGATGTGAAAAGCATATTAATAACGAGGCTGCAGTCTTCTGCAATATGCTTGAAAACCAAAAGAAAATAACTTGATAAGGGTTTGTTGGAAGCAGTATCTGCCTTGCACCATGATTTTGAATGTTCTCAGACATATGTCTCCATAGAAGTTTGTTGATGGTAATGAATGTCCACTTTGTATTCATTAATGGAGTAGGAACATAATTATAGAATCATATGTTTGATTTGGAAAGGACCTTAAAGCTTCACCCTCATGAGCAGGGACTCTTTGCACTGTCCCAGGCTGCTCCAAGTCCCATCCAACCTGGCCTGGAACACTTCCAGGGATCCAGGGGCAGCCACAGCTTCTCTGGGCACCCTGTGCCAGGGCCTCCCCACCCTCACAGGGAACAATTCCTTCCCAATATCCCATCTAACCCTGCCCTCTGGCACTAGGAAGCCATTCCCTGTGTCTTGTCCCTCCAGGCCTTTGTCCCAAGTCCATCTCCAGCTCTGCTGGAGCCCCTTTAGGCACTGGAAGGTGTGTTTTCATACACAAGGTTGTTGTTGACTTAAAGGGAAAGTAGAATCAGCTTTAGAGAGAAAAATGTTGTAAAAGCTATTGTTTAAATACTTCTGTAAACTTCACTTTATGCAAGTCTTCTTTCTAAAGCCTATGTAAGATCTTTGCATTGATGGACAAAACTATGTATATTTTTTATACTCACAAGCATTTTTAATGTGGGTGTTAATATAAAATTTTGATGACTGTGGTACTGGAGCCAGGCTATGTATTCTAGTAAAATGAAATCCGTCTTGTAACAAAGTACTAGTTTGTGTAATTTTTGTATAAAATGTTAGCTGTGTTGAGGCGTGACTGACTGCACATTTCACCTTGATTAACTTGCAGGAATGCACAGAAGGTAGCAGGGAGGGTAATAGACAGTATTTTGCAATACATGCTGTTTTCCTAATCTCGGTGTCAAGGATTATTTTACTCATTTGCATTATGATTATAGAATCCAGCATCATGCTTACTGCCTGCATCTGAAATAAAGGAGCTGGTGTTGCTATCAAGCTTATGCAGCTATCTACAGAAGCATGCAATGTGAAGTTTATTGTAAATTCATGAAAACCAGTATTATCTTTTAACACAGTTTTTCTTTTATGTTGTAACTATAAAGCTGTTACAGTGTTTCAAGCCATTTTTTATGAATTTTGAAACACCTTATTTTCTTCACTCTATTTGACTGAGAGTAAGGAAGAGTAGAAGGGGAATGCCAGGTGGAAACTAGCATTCTCCATCTTGTATTGTTTAATTGTTGAGAGAAGTTGCTGGGATGAAATGAAGGTGAGATCTGCTGTTGGCCTCTTCAGAAGTTTGGGTGAGCCACAGTGCTTCATGTGACTGTTTTTGCTGACTGCTGTGGTGCTTTTATAGACAGTGTTGGGGGAACACCTGTGTGAAGGCTGCTGTGTTAGCTCTGATGATAACAGCTTCTTGATAGAAGTGTGACTGGATCCAAATGGGCCGTTGGGAAATGTTGAAAATCAGGATCTGAAACACGATAACCTTGTCTCATCAGTGATGAGGAAAGGGTGTGCCAGACGAAGCTTCTGCTGTAGTGTGTTTTAGGTGGTCATTTTGATGTGCACAAGTAATATGGCCCTTGAAAGGCAGGTCCTGGCTGTGTTTTAATGGCACAAGAAACAGCCATTGACTTGGACTTGGGACAGCAGGTACCCAGATTTGGGTCAACATGTGCCCAGGTGGACAAGGTGCCCATGGTGTCCCAGCCATGGTGTGGCCACAGGCCCAGGGCAGGGCCCATCCCCTGTGCTGGCCCTGCTGAGGCACCTCCAGTGCTGGGGACAGCTCTGGGCCCTCAGGACAAGAGAGACATTGAGGGGCTGGAGCGTGTCCAGGGAAGGGAAGGGAGCACCAGGAGCAGCTGAAGGAGACCAGTGGAGGTTGGGCTCTGCTCTCAGGGAACAAGGGACAGGACAAGATTAAATGGCCTCAAGTTGTTCCAGGAGAGGTCTAGATTTGATACTGGGAAAACTTTCTTGACCAAGGGGGTTGTCCAGTCCTGGGAAGAGTTGCCCAGGGCAGTGTTGGAGTCCCCATCCCTGGAGAGATTTAAAAACCCTGTGTGTGGATGTGACACTTGGGAACATGGGTTAGTGGTGGCCTTGGCAGTGCTGGAGGAATGGGTGGACTTGATTATCTTAGAAGCCTTTTCCAACCTAAATGATTCTGTGATTTTAAGTTCAGTTTTCATCTGACACAATTTGCTGGTCTTACTGCCAAAAGAATTTTCACAATATTAAAGAGAGAATAGGGAACAAGCCAGGGACATAGGAGGGGTTTTGACTTTTTTGGTGACTGACTCAATGTTTGGGCAAAAGTTGTTAAAATTTCAGCTGAGATCAGATCTGTGTTAGAACATGAATGTTAACTCTGTGTAGTAAGGACTTGGAAGGTAAAGTCAAACCATTGTGTTTTGAGTTGTATCCCTTCTGAAATCAATGCCCAAAGCTTTATTAAAAGTCCAAATGCGCTTCTGAACTGTTTTTAAAAATATGTGTTATGATCCCAGATGTCTGGTATTTCATACCTTCTGTTAGCACCTTCATCTGCAAGAGTCTGGAGTGTCATGGTGCAGCAGCACAGACTGAAGGCAAGTGTTCTTTCACTTTTAAAAACTTTGCCTCCTTGCTATGGTGGAAGAGTCCTGCAGAAACAGGAAAGGAGTTGGTGAGAAGTATTCTGGACAAGTTTATACCTCTGGAGGTTTAAATGCTCACAAAAATGTGAGATGATGCTCTTGTGCAAAATTAATTGTTAGTAGTAGCGGGGCAGAAGATTGTTTCCTTTTGCATAGTGGGCTTTTTAATTTTTTTTATTTATGTTTTCTTAAACAGAAGGACTCTGATTTTTAAACTTTGCAGTTCAATCCTCAGTGTTCCTAAACTAACTCTGATAACCAAGTAAATAGTATTACTTGTTTTGATGCTATCTTTGTGACACTTGGTACCAGAACGTGATCTGAAAAGGAGAGGGAGTTCTTTGTGACATTTGAAGAATCAATTATGTTGTTTGTATACCACAGTATACAACAGATAAAGTGGCTTTTTAAGAACTGTTTGCCTTGCTGTGCGTTTCTTTCAGAAATTAAACCTGTAATGCCTATCTCGGTTAATGCATGCCTTTAACACAGTGTCCAAAATAAAGGGAGTTTCACAATAAAATATTCCAAAATGAAGAAATAAAATAAGGAGATGCGTAAAATGTGTTGGAAGACAGGTGATAATATTGATTCACTTGATTTTTTTTTTTTTTTTTTGGTTTGGTTTGGTATTTTGTTCCACAAAGTGAGACAGTTTCTTTGTGGTACAGCTTGTGCTTGTGCTGTGAATTTAAGATTTTGTTGTTACTATTGTTCGAACATGGACACAAATCTTTCTTTAACACAGGCGAACTCAACTTGCATCCTGGACACTTTGTTTCTTCATTTTAAACTAACTGTACTCTTGTGTTCTGTAAAGGTGTGGGCAGTACCCATAACCAAGTAACAAGTTGTCAGATTAGATGATGAAAGATGCTGCACCATGCTCCTTGGAAAGGCCTCCTTGGCTGCTATTGGCTCACCTGTGCTTTTCTCTCTTTCCTTTCTAGAATATGGTATCAAGTTTTCGTGTTTCTGAACTCCAAGTGTTGTTGGGATTTGCTGGACGTAATAAAAGTGGGCGCAAACATGACCTCCTGATGAGGGCACTGCACTTACTGAAGAGCGGCTGCAGCCCAGCAGTTCAGATCAAAATCCGAGAACTCTATAGGCGTCGGTACCCAAGGACGATTGAAGGACTGTCGGATTTGTCGGCTATAAAACCTGCGGTTTTCAACTTGGACAGCAGCTCCTCGCCAGTCGAGCCTGACCTGGCTGTCGCAGGCATTCACCCACTCCCTTCGACTTCAGTCACGCCTCAGTCTCCATCCTCGCCCGTCAGTTCCGTGCTCCTCCAGGACACTAAGCCCCACTTCGAGATGCAGCAGCCATCCCCTCCAATTCCGCCTGTTCATCCTGATGTTCAGCTGAAAAGCTTACCTTTTTATGATGTGCTCGACGTGCTCATTAAACCCACAAGTCTAGGTAAGTGTTTAATACCTCTGCAGCTTGCTTAATTCATTAAATAAGCTTTGCTTCTGACAATACTGAGCCCAGGCTTAAGTGGCTTTTTGCAGCTGGAACAAGTGGAAGCTCCTTTCCTTTTACATCTTTGCCTTATCTCTTTCTTTACCATTTTCTTTACCAGAAGTGCAAAGCCACACTTCGAAAAATAGTGTTCTCTGTTATAAAAGTAATATGATTAAAGACTTTTGTCTTTTGGATATTGAATAATAGAGTAGGGTAATTCAGTTTGGAGGTACCTACAGTGATCATCCAATTGCCTGACCAAAAGTTAGGGAGTAATAGTTGAGGGCATTCTCCAAATCCCTCTTAAACACTGACAGCTTATGGTATTGACTGCTTTTCCAAGAACCCTGTTCTGGTGTTTGACCACCCTCTTGGTAACAAAATGTTTCCTAATACCTAGTCTGAACTTCTGCTTTTTGGCTGGAAGGTTTGGACCTGCAGTTTCTGTCCAGTCTAAACGAGGAACAATTTTGTCAGGAGTAATAGAAAGAGGATTTCAGGGTCAGTAATTTACGAGTTGCAGCAGGGTAAAGAGAACAAGTTCATTGATTTGTTGCTTTTACCCTTATCTTACTCCCAACAATTCTGCAGGCTCTGAGATCTGGCACTGAAATAGATACTTTGTGCTGCGATGTTCAGTGTTGTGCTCAGAGTAGTGAAGTTTCTCAGCCTGCAAGTTGTTGCAGTACTGTATGTTATAATATGGAGTGGACATGCCTCTCAAATAAACTGAAGTTGGGTTTATCTTCCTCAGGTGCCTTGGTCTTGAACAATTTTAATTATTTGGATCTGCATCGTCTGTCTTGAAATTCAGTCTGGCTTACCTTACATGGCAAAAAAAGTTCCCTAACTATTTAGTAATATGTTTATAAAATAGTTTGCATCATCTGAAACATTTTAGTTTCTTAACTGATCATAAAGTCTTTTAGGCTGTGACTTGTACCTCAGTGAGGCATGTAATGATCATCTGTCCTCCTCCAGTAGCTAACGCAGAAAACTTTACTAACAAACGTTAATTACAGTGCCTGTTGTCATGTCTCTTTGTGCGTAGTGACACTCACATTTTTTGTGCATTTGGGAGTTAAGTGTTTAAATAACAGGTAAGTCAGAGAGCTAGGAGTATAGTCCTCCTCACTGCTTCATGGTTTAGAAGGGATGAGTGTGGTATTCCTTTGCACTAATACGAGAGCACAAATGTAAGTGTGGGGTTTGGTTTTAACCCACACTGAATTAAACAACAAAAGACTTCCACTGTCTTTTTCACATGTGCTCAAATATTATTCTAAAATATCAAGTGCACTCTGTGGTGTGTGTGTGTGCATACGTGCACACTGTAGCTATTTGGAATTGTTTGAGGAACTTGGTGTGTGTTTGCTCCATCTGGGTTCCATTTCATGTTTGCCTCCTTTTTCTGTCTTTTTTCTGGACATAGAAACAATCTCCCCTGAATGTCACAATGCACAAGGCAGTCCAACTGTTCAAAATTTGCCTGATTTAGTTGTGCTAATTTTGCATTTGTCCTCCCTGCTACTTATTTTAAATTGGACATGTCTAATTTACCTTTATTTCAGGTTAAGATTTTTAGCTTCTCAAGTTTAAAGAAAGTAGGAAAGTGACATGTGCCTACTATGGACCTTAAATACGAAAATATTGCCAATTCCCATCAGTGACAGAAAAGCTGGATTCTGATGTGCTCATTGTATTTATTTATTTTTTTGTCAGATGCCACTGATAATTCATGAAGTCATGGAGTCTATCTGGCTTCTCTGGTGTGAAGGGTTGTGCTGCCTCCCTTCCTCCCCAAAGGTTTAGTTGCCTGTAGCTGTTTCTAAATTTTCCAGCTGTCCATTAATAACTTCTGGTGCACGTGCTCTTCCTGTAGTACCTTACAGTAGTTGCCAATGTCTCTGTGGTATTCCTTTTGTCAGGTATCCAATGTCAGGTAATATTTTGTTGTGTGTTTGTTTGAACCTTCCTCCTTCTGGAGAAAGGTTTATAACACAGTTTGCCAAGCTGCTTTAGTACTGAAGTGTAATGTGATTTTAAACCATCTGAATGTAGTTTAATGAAATATTTGTTCCATTGCTTTTTTTGTTAACAGTTACATGCAGTTCAGCCACCATTCGAGTATATTCAGTGACTTATGCTTCATTCCAGGAAAAGCTCAACTGCAGATCCTGTTTTAATCAACGGCTTTCATCACCATGGTTCAACCTCTTTTGTGTCTTTCTTTTTCTAGTACAGAGCAGTATTCAGAGGTTCCAGGAGAAGTTTTTTATCTTTGCTTTAACACCTCAGCAGGTCAGAGAAATCTGTATTTCCAGGTAAGAAGTAAGTGTGTGGTATAGTGTAGGTAAACTTCTACAAAATTTCAGGAGGTTTTGGTTCATTATATGCATCACTTACTCTGCAGATGCGGAGTGATAATCCTCACTGAAGTTACTCTTGAGTTTATCTGTTCTGTTTTCTTCAGGACAAAGTGTGCACAGAATTTATATGCATTATGTGTAAATCCTACCCCGTTTAAGAGTTAACAGTTACTCAGTTCTAAATAATTGTCACAGTTTAGAGAGGTGGGAAGCTTCCCTGCATTTTTCCTGGCTGCAGGAATGGAAGCCTGCTTTTCTATTTTTTCCCAGGGTTGATGTTGTAAAATATGAGAATTCATAGATGCTTTTTTATCCCTGGTAGTATCCTACTTTATTGTTGCTATGAACTTTTGATGGAGGATGCTGATCCTGAAGTCCTGTGTAACTTGGCAGTAGTTAAACAGAAATGTCACTTGTAAGGTGTTCATAGCTCAATAAAAGAAAAATAAGAGCAAAGTTTAGTAATGCTGGGGCAGATGTGTCAGTTGTTTCTGTGTATGGCTGCAATATGAGTCCTGCTAAGTGGGTGCTTCTCTTTTTCTTTCTCTTTGTCACAGGGACTTCTTGCCTGGAGGCAGGAGAGATTACACAGTCCAAGTTCAGCTCAGGTACGTTTTGTACAGTGTTCTCTCAAAACTTAATTGGCTAATGGGTGTTTGTGGGGACACTTGAAAATGAAACTTTCTCTTTCTATGCATACAGGCTGTGCCTAGCAGAGACAAGCTGCCCTCAAGAGGATAATTATCCTAATAGTTTGTGCATTAAAGTAAATGGGAAGCTCTTCCCATTGCCAGTAAGTATGTATGTGTGTATTTGTGGCTTCTTGGTGATTTGTGGAGTGTGTTTGTGTTTTTCTGTAATGTTAGCTTGCAAAAACAGTCAAGCTGTTTGTTATCACTCAGATTTCTCTAATGTTAGACATGGAGTTTGTACATTTTGTGTGTGAGATAACCATTACTGCTGTTAATCATGTTACAGCCACTGCATGGAGTAAATGTGATTTAGCCCCTTATAGCAAACCTCATCTTTTGCTGTTAACATGACTAAATATGTTAAAAGCAACCCAGTGTCTGCATGGAGAATCCTCCTCACAGGTCCTCAGACTGAGTTTATTTCAGGGTGGTAGCCCTCACTGTGTGGGCTGCCGATAAATGTGATAGGCTTGAGTTCCTTCTTGTTCTGAGGGAACAGCATCAGCCTCTTGTGTCCCACTTGTTCACTGCTCTGCATCTGTCTGGTTAGAGCACAGTTTGTTGTGGGGATGAAGAACAGACATGTTTTAGAGTTCCTAGCACGTGCTGATACTGGAACAGAACACTGTTGGCAGTCACACTTCAGGGGTGTCTGATGTTGCAAAAAGTAGTACATAGTCACAGGGTCATCTTGAGGCTTGGGTATAGACAGAAAGGGAAAAGCTCTCTCATTCTCAAAATATCTCACAAATGGGTTTCTCTTTTTTATTTCAATAGAACAGAAAGAAACACTTACACAACCCATTCAGAATAGTTCTTGAGGCTATAGAGGATGGAAAAAGCCATAGTACAGAGGGTTTTTTCAGTAGTGGGTTTGGAAAGATGCTGTGTGGAGAGAGAAGGTGTGAAACCTCTTTTTCTGAATGCTTGTAACCACCTTGGTGTGTCACATGTATTGTCCTGTACCCTCCCTCCTCCCATATGCAGTTGTGACTGCTTTTTATTTTTGCCTCTACTCGGCTTAAATGAGACTCCTTAGGTTCTCTTCCTCCTACTTCAGTCTTCAAGTTATGAGGGCTTCTTTCTTGTGTTTTCTTGTCAGTATTTTCTGTGAATGCCAGTTATATTCTATGTGATAACTTTGTGCGTTTTCTCTTCTGCAGATTGTCTTTCAGCAACCAACCAAAAAGAATTTGGTCTGATGTTATCTTGTGGACATCAGTGTCAGCTGATTCTCAGTCTTGTTAATATCGTTTACACCCTGCTATTCTCTCCAATTTATGTGTACCATGTCACAGTTCTAGCAGAAACTACTACTAATCTTGGATTATTACTTTGCTTTAGACCTAAATCCTCTAGGTTCTTCCTGCATATAGTAAGATGATTCTTTAATCTGTTCAGCCAAACTTGAGGTGAGAAGGTAAATAAATCACTATTGTCTTGGCAACTTCCCTTCCCCTCCTCATTCACTGTGAGCTGAATGACAAATAGCGTCTCAGTCTGAGGGCTTCTGCAGACTTTTTTTGTTGATTTGGTCTCTCTGCATCATCTGGCACTTCCTTTTTGTTGCAGGAAGTGTAAGGCAACTTCATTGCCTCAAAGACCACTGTTGTCCTTCGCAGTAGTGTTAGGTAATTAACCAGTGATGCCAGCTTCTGTTGCCCACTTGCACAGTTCATAAGTGAACTTCTGTCTTTGCCTGGTAGGGCAGTTCTTGCCTGTGCAGATGTCTGTAAATTATTCTTGGTCATCTCCTTGCCTGCAGTCCTTACCAGAAGCTTCAGAGAAATGCTGCCCATGTGCCAGTACTGCTCCAGGTTGTGCTCATGTTAACACCATGTTTCCTTGTATTCCTGCATCTGTGTTACTGGGAAAAGCCAAATAAATGAGCATAACTGCTTTCTCTTGATGAATTTCCTTGCTGTAGCAGATGATACCTGCCTTGAGTAGTGTGGTTCTTTGACAAACCATGGAAGACTTCAAGGCCCAAATAATGTTGGCAGTGCTTGCCACTAGAGTTGGCAGCCTGACTAAACGTTGCCAGGCCATGCTGGTTGGGAGGCAAGCAGAGTGCTCCTAGAAGGATAGGAAGGGAAGGTTCCAAATTGTTGTAGGAGTACGAGAGCGAATCTGTTCTCAGGAACAAGCTCTGTGGAAGAAAACACTAAAAGCTTCACTGAAATGAGGCATGTGCACTGCAGAGTCTGTCTCTAAAAGAAAAAAAAATTGGAAATGTAAGAGAACTTGAATATTCACTCTCTTCTGAAATCATTCTGTCTTTTAAATGTGAAATTGTCAGCAGTTCCCATATGTCTGCTGCCTCTGTGTTCTGGGATAAAGCACTCAGGGTATACTGGGCTAGTGAGTGGAAAAGGCTGCTTATATTTAATTTTTTTAAAATTATTATTGTTTTTATTTCCAGGCTTAGCATCTTTCAAAGTAACTCCATTCTCAAACACTAGGTTGTGAGTGTGTGTGTTTCTCTGGTTAAAGAAATACGTATTTTTTTCCCAGCATATCCTTTTTTGGGTGAGTTTTTTATGTAAAACAACACCGTCTTGAACTAAATGAAATGCATCAGTAAGGTCTGCGCAAGATGCAGAGCTGCGTCTTGTTGGCATCCTTCAGGTGCAGGATGAGTTTGAGACAAGTGACTGCAGGCTGGCTGTGGGCTCAGAGCAGGGACTCTCAGGGTAGCTGTGGCAGACTAGCTTGTTTTCGTCGTGACAGATGCAGGGCACGAGGAATAATCTGCGGGCTTATTGCGTGATGAGTGCGTTGGAATTGGATGATCTTTAAGGTCACTTCTAACCCAAACCCCTCTGATTCTGTGATCTCTTAAATACAGCTGGTACTTCGTGTACAGTCCTTCTTCAGGGGCCTTGGCAGAGGACAGGTGACACCTGTTGCTAATAGGACCAGGTGTAGTTGGTATGAGGCAAAGCAGTCACTGAGGAGGTGTGGAGCTCTTGGAACAAGGCATAATTGTTTCTTAATCAGTGAAGTGTTTTCAGTGTGTGAAACACTGAGTTAAGTCTTCATTACTTTGTTTGTCACTAAGGCTATGACCTTGTGATGTTTCACTCTGTTCCAGCAGGGCATGGGGGGAAAAAGAGCAGACCTTCCACATGACCTTTTACTCTTCCAGTGAACTTACCCAGACCCAAACTGTACTCTTTCACCTTTTCAGCACTTCTGTAAAACTCCTTTAAAACAACAAATGCCTTATAACTGTGTTTGATTTGTGGTGTGATACTGTGAAAGTCTGATATTTCTCAGCATAAATACTGACTTTGCTCTACAGAGTAGAGAGCCTCTAAGTTTACTTGCTTCTCATAGATCCGTTTAACAAGTCTGTGTCAGCAGTTTCAGAGTACAGTGGGGAGACTGAGTAACACATCAGTTGTCCTTTTTTCCACAGGGATATGCTCCACCACCAAAAAATGGAATTGAACAGAAGCGACCTGGGCGCCCCTTAAATATAACATCTCTAGTTAGGTTGTCATCAGCAGTGCCAAACCAGATTTCCATTTCCTGGGCTTCTGAAATTGGAAAGGTAACCTGCATGTTCTGTAGGATGTGGGAAGTTGTCTAAATAACCTGTTAGAGCATTCCTGCTCCCCTACTGCCTGATGTGGCTGAACTTACTATCAGTGCCAGGAAACCAAGTTTGCTCTATAACTGTGGTAGTTTTCAGTAACACATGTGTGAGATTCACATACAGATGGAAAGATTTTCTTATAGGATTCACATTAGAATGTCTGCTTTTAGGGTTCTCCTGAAATGCGTGTCAAAAATAACAAACTCTTTTTGTAGTGTGAATAGTAAATCTCCCTGTAGATTTATTAAGGAAAGAAGAGGAGAGTGCAAGGAATTTCTGACTTCATCCTAGGTTTAAATAACAGTTGCAGCACCTTTTCAGCTGTTGGCAAGTCAAGAACTATTTACTGCTTTATCTGTAAGTGGATGTGTAAATTCTGGATTCAGTTATCAGAGTAGTTTTCTCCTTGAGTTTTTCTTCCAAATCGAATGCTCTAGACTAAAGATACCATGTTTTCAAAGAGACTCCAGTATAAGCTTTTATATTAAAATTTTAAAAAAGAAATTGGATTGAAAGCTAATGTTCAAAAAATAAATGAAGGGCAGTGCAGACATTAAAGGATTATTTTCTAGAGCAGGAGTGTGGGGAGAGATCTGAGCACTGCTTCCCAGTCAAAGCACAGAATCTTAAAATGTCTACAGTCCTGTGTGTGGTCTTGGCCTCTTGTGCTGGTGCCTGCAAGCTTTCCTCCCTGTATTGCCAAAACATACTCTGATGGAAGCAGATGACTCGGAATGCTTGGACATCCTCCCCTTGCCTTAGAGGTGAAGCGAGTTCTGTGGTTTAATGCTGGTGCCAGCATTTGCTGCTTTTCATCCTCAAAGTGAGACCTTGGGAAACAGCACAGGGTGTCACGTAAGGGCTTGTTGGCATGGACTGAGCTGATACAGGAAGGCTGCTGAGCCAACAGGGCATAAACCCATCAGAGCTGGGCCAACTTGAGCCTATAGAATCCTCTCTGTAGGCAACAAGTGGCCATTCTTTAAGGAAAAACCAAAAATCTGGGTTTCTTAGTGGTTTCATGTGCAATTAGAACGCTATCTGCTGCTCTAGGTAAGGGCTGATTTTCGTATAGGTGGTAAAGGAGGAGCAGGGCTTGTAGGAGTTGTTTGAAGTCCCTGTGCAGTATCCAGGCAGTGTAGGAGCCATAGGAAGGTGGCTGGCAAGGAGTGGAAATAAAAGGTCACGGGTTGTTCTTGTTACATGGATGAAACCATTATTATCCTGCAGCACTGGGGCTTGCAGACTTTTCATTAGTGACCTAGAAGAGAGAGTGAACACTGAACAAAAGAAGCTGACAAGTGGTGTGAGTTAGGGAGGAGTAGAAAATGCTGGGGAACGGGGCCAGGCTCAGTGGTATGGACATGGTGTAACAAGGCTGGGCTTAAAAGTACAGAACAAGCTAAAGGAAAGGTACAAAGAAACTGGGGCAGCTCTGTACCTTCTGAAGGTGTTGTTCGTATCGTAAAGATCATTTATCTTTTGTCATGTGATCCTTTGAGCTCCCCACTAACACTGGAGAAAAGGGGAGGATTAAGGAGACAAAATGTGAGAAGTTCTTAAAAGACTACATGTATGAAATGTGTCACATGTAAATGATCTTTCCAGGAGAAGAGCCCAGATTGTCTCTTAGTTGTGGAATTATTTTTTGGTTCAGTCATAACTGGAGTAGGATAATTAGACCTGATTGGCCAGAGAATTGTGGCAGAATGTTGGACCTCCACACAACTGAAGTTGTCTGTCAATATTCTTTATAATGATTAAGCAGAAAGTCACATTTCTGTTTTTACTGTATGCTACAACTAGTATAAATAGTGAACTATTATCATAGTGGGAGTAGTGTATGAAATCAACATTTACTCTTTAATCTTTTTTTTTGTAGAATTACTCCATGTCTGTGTATCTCGTTCGCCAGCTCACTTCAGCTATGCTTTTGCAGAGGTTAAAAATGAAAGGTATCAGAAACCCCGATCATTCCAGAGCACTAAGTAAGTAACTAACTTGCCTGTCTGTACTTTTGGAGGGTGGTTAGTGGCTCGTTAAAACTAGAATTGGGAATACAGAAGAGATTTGCCGTATTTTGTAAAAAAAGTCCATGCCCAGGGTTTCACAGGTTCCCTTGGCTGCTGGTGAGGCATGACACTCTTTTTCAGTGAGGGGGTTTTAGGGAGCATACCCAGAGATCCCATCTGAAATGTGCTTATGGGAATGTCACAAGCACCCCTTACTGTGCTGGGCTGTGAGGTGCAGCTAGATGTCCTGAGTTCTCCTCACTTGCACCTCGCTCAGTCCAAATTGTTTTATTTATCTCTTCACATGTTGGGTTAAGTTTGCTGTGTGTGGCTGTTACTGCATCCGCAGTCAAACATCAGATAATGTTGTGATGCACTTTGCCAGTTGCTCATGAGTAGTGAAACTGTTGTTTATGAACTAGTTTTCTAGATGCTTAATTTTTTTAGATAGCTGGAAGAAAAGTGCATGTACTGCTGAATCAAGGTTAGCACTTGAAATAATAATCTCTGTGTACAACTTCTTTATTTATTTTAATAGTTAAAGAAAAACTAACTGCAGATCCTGATAGTGAGATTGCCACAACCAGTCTGCGGGTCTCTCTGATGTGTCCTGTAAGTATGGCTGGAAATTTCCAGATACAGATTCATATTTTTATCTGTAGTGCAGAATTGGGCTGCTTTTCAAAGGCCTTGCTTTAGAAACCTCACTGGTTTTATATTTTATATTTATAAGCCAAGATAAAATAGTGGGGAGAAGGGTGCATCTACAAGCACCTGATTGTAGCAGCAGTCACCCAGCTGTGGTTTAGCACTGTGGATGCCTCAGCTGTGATGCACTGAATCAAGTTGCTGCTTGTGCACAGTGAAGCCTGTAGAAGGATTAATCTCCTGTATTGAGATGCTGAGGGTAATGGGGCAGGCTGACAAAATAATTAAAGGATACAGTGATAAGTAAAACCTCTTATCTCCTCATCTCAGTGGCTCTGCTTATACTGCAGCTACAGTAGCAAACTAAAAAAAGTTGATCACCTTATAACAAGGTAATGCTGCCTTGGGGATTCTCTTCCCAGGTAGAAATTGGTCATTCTGAGTGTAACAAGTAGCTGGAGCTCAGGAAAACACCTGAAAGACTGGGTTAAAAGAAAATGATAGAAGTGGGTGCTTCAGTAGGTTGTTTAATAAAAAATGAAATCCAGTAAATAACATTGTTTCAAGTCCATTAGAAGTGTTCCTGACTGTTCTCAGTGTGGTGAAGCCTTGGAGGAGGGCTTAATTTTTCCATTAAGAGCACTGTGGGTGCTGTGATGGGGTGGATTTGCTTATAGCACCCGTAGCCCTGGGCACCTCTGTAGTGAGCAGGAAGAGTTTTTTCACCAAACGACACTGGATTCACTGTTAACCATTCAGGCATGTTTATCTGTCTTCTATTCTGACACCCTTTAAATGCATCTCCTGCAGCTGGGGAAAATGAGACTGACAATCCCATGCCGGGCTGTGACTTGCACACACCTGCAATGTTTTGATGCTGCTCTTTATCTTCAAATGAATGAAAAGAAGCCTACCTGGATCTGCCCTGTCTGTGACAAAAAGGCAGCTTATGAGAGCCTAATACTAGATGGGTAAGAGACTGGCTTTGTAGATTACACAGTTACTTAAAATTTTTCATTAGGTACTCAGTAGCTACTTACATGACTTGAGGTTTAGCCATTT